>CAVNYN010229828.1:0-17788 GCA_963692815.1 Nyctanthes arbor-tristis
TACCACTTTAATGGTAGGTGCTATCGTAACTAAATCAAATTCAGTAAACATGAATTGTATTCAAAGACTCATCAAACATGACCTTTCGCTTTGACATCGTTGAACTACATTCTCCATTCTTCTTATCACTTGCCACAGACCTCATATTAGCTCCACCATAATCTCTGCCAATAGTAGAAGATTCTCCTCAGTGTGACCATGTAATGGGAGACACTTCAATAGTGAGAGAGACAGGGAGGCTCACTCAACTGAGGAGCTTGGGAATCAGAAAGTTGAGAAGAGAAGATGGAAAGGATCTTTTTTCCTCACTTGACAAGTTGAGACATTTGCAATTCTTATCTGTCACTTCCACTCAAGTGGATGAGAAAATTGACTTGAACTATGCATTTTCATCTCTTCCTCGGTTTCTTGATGTGCTAACTTTGAGGGGGAGGTTGGAGAAGATGCCGCAGTGGATACCTCAACTTTGTGAGCTGACCAGTGTACAATTGAGTCATAGTAAGTTAAGCGATGATCCATTGGAGTTCCTTGAAGAATTGCCAAAGCTAGAATTGATTTTTCTCTCGGATGCGTTTCAAAGCACGGACAGGGCTCGAAAGTTTCCAAGTCTCAAAGCTTTATACATTGAGAGGATTGAAATCTATGGTAGGACACGAGTATTCCATAACTAGACTTGATGAGCTATTTATGTGTTTTTGTTATTCAAAGGTGGATTTGCCAATTGGCCATGAGCATCTAACCAAGCTTCAAAATTTTGAAATCTCTGGTATGAATGACTATTTTGTAGAGGCCATTGAAAGTGCAAAAGCAAGGGAAAAGAAACTAGCTCACATCTGTGTGCGGGTTCGTGATGGTGATAATTGGAAGAAGTTCTAAAAGTATTACTCCCTCAGTGTACGGAAGTTTTGCTTTCAGCGGGTTGGTTTCGAAGAAAAAGACATAGGAAGATTATCACAACTGAGCAACAAGGCATAATGTATGTGAGGGTTGTTGAAGACAGTTTAATTGTTTCAGAAAATAGATTGAGTTTGTTAAATGATTGTAATAAGCATTCGTGCATAATTTTTTTGTCGTTAATTTGCAAGGATGATTTTTGTAACTGTTGTTTCATTGGGAAGTACCTATTCCGCGAAGATAGTCATATATACTATTTCATCTGTGCCAAAAAAATTCCATTTGAGACGTTTTTAATTTCTTATTTTCATATATAATATATATTGACCCTAATTAATATGTCTTGGGATTAATTCACATCAACTATCTATGCATTAGAAGTATTTTTGAACAATTAATGAAATATAAACATATATGGAAAAAATACAAGCAAATTTTACTATTTCAATTATATTGATTATTGTTTTTAATCTGTATGAAAATAACTACTGGCTATTTTTGTGGGACGAAAAGAATTTTTTTTTTTTTTTGGAAGAAGAGAATATTATTTTTTTTTTTACATAAAAAGCGTAAAATTTCACAAATTGTGGTTATATTTACACCACTACTTTTACTAATCACACCACTATTTCAAATTTTTTTTTATTTACTAAAAAGGTCGTAGAGTAAACGACTTAAATAACCACTTTTATATACACTTGTATTTATTATTAGGTACATAATAATGAGATAAAAACCTAATTTATATTTTCATCTCTTTCCCCAAGAACCCTAATTTATTTATTACACCAAGATCCAATATAATTTAATGAACCCTAATCAATACAAATTGAACTCCAAGACTTCCAATTATGGGACTTTGAACAATATCCTGACATCCTTGAAATATTAAAAATGACTTGTCAACATGATTCTTGTCCAAGAATAGAAGAAAAAGAAAAAGTGAAGAAAGGGATTTAGAGTAATTGCTACAATAAATAGAAAATGAACTTCAATTGCTTTTGATTTTCTTTTGACATGAGAAATAGAAACACAAATTAAGTGTTAATATTGAAATCTTGTAACCTGGAAAAGTGGGTAAATTTACAGAAGATTTCTTCCCGATCATTGACGAAGAATAGGAGAAGGGAAAGAAAGGAATGAAATTTTTTCAAAATGGAATAAAAGAATGATGTGTGTAAGATCTATTCTTTTTTTTTTCTATTTTATTTTATTTTAGTTATTTTCATTTCATAATATAGGGTTATATTGGTAAATGAAATGTAGTTTATTTTATCAAATTTACACTTTAATGGTGGTGTATATATATTAGAGCAATTCTAGGGGAACATATAAAAGTGACATTAATAAGAGACATTCTTATGTAGCACACATTCATTAGGTGATGATGACATCATTGTTTTTCATTATCCAATGCAAGTTGTCACATATACAATGTCACTTATTCATGTCCCATTTCCATGTTTCTGTAGAATTTTTCTATATATTGTGGTGTGGTTAGTAAAACGGTTAATTTCACAAATCATCCCCAACCTTTGAGCTAAGTCTCGATTTCGTCCACAACCTTTGTTAAGACACATCACAGTCCCAACTTTTGAAAAATGCGTACAAATCATCTATTTTTACACTATTCCACAAAATTTTTGACAAAATAACGATTATACCCCCTTGACCTTTTTAAATTTTTTAAAAAAAGGTTAAAAATAATAAAAAAATTAAAAGAAAAAAAAAGAAAATACCACCCACCCTCCAACCAACGACAGCAATGGGGGAAAGACTCCCCCTATTTGGTAGCAGGAAACGGCAGCACGGCAGCCAAAATACTGCCAGAAATGGGAGTCTTCCCCCCATTTCGTGTGAAATTGGGGGGGAGTCTTCCCCTATTTCACACGAAATGGGGGAGGCTCCCCCCATTTGTGCTATCATTGCTGTCATTTCTGGCAGCATTTGGCTGCTAGAAACGACAGCTAATGCTACCATATTCGGCGGCCAAATAGGGGGGAGGCTCCCCCCATTTGTGCTGCCAGAAATGACGGCACTGCTACTGGGTGGGAGTCTTCCCCCTTGCTGTCGTTGGTTGGGGGTGGGGTGGGTGGTGTTTTTTTAATTTTTTATTATTTTTAACACTTTTTTAAAAAAATTTAAAACGTTTATGTGGATATAATCGTCCTTTTGTCAAAAATTTTGTGGAATAGTATAAAAATGGATGATTTATGCGCATTTTTCAAAGGTTGGGACTATAGTGTGTCTTAACAAAGGTTGGAAATGAAATCGAGACTTAGCACAAAGGTTGGGAACGATTTGTGAAATTAACCCTTAGTAAAAATAGTGGCGTAGATATAATTATCCTTTCACAAAATGTCCTTAACTTTTGCAGAATGTAAAATGTTCGTTCCTCACCTTTTTTTTCAACATTTGGAATCTTTAATTTTTTAAAAATTCTCACAAAAGGTCTTCATAGACAACTTCATTTTGACCATAAAAGGAAAAGAAAATGACCTTTTTACCCATCACATATATATATCAAATAAAAAAATAAAAACTAACAAAATGGTTTTTTTTTATAACACAAAAAATAATAAATATTCTTATCTCTTTCACGCATTCAACTCTCAACCCCATTTTAGCAAAACTCATTAACAACGAAAAATTCATTTTTTCACTCCATTCCTTGGCATATTTGATTATCGCACCTTCACCATCCGTTTCTATTACTACCAAAATTTAAACAATTGTTTTATTGGACTCTGGGTGAACAAGAGGACAACTATAATGGACAGTTTGTTTAGGCTAGTAAATAAGATTCAGAGGGATTGCACCGCCCTCGCTGCATATATATAGTAGTGAAGACTAGGCTTTTTTCTTCACTATGGCATGTTTTTCCTTTCAGCGTAGCCAAGAAATTTTTTTTTAAATTGTTTTTTGGTTATTTAAAAGAAACTTTTTTGTTTTAAATTTGGATTGAAGGGTAAAGAGGTCATTTTCATTCTTTTTAACGGTTAAAATGGACAGACTCCGTTTATAAATATATATGTCCTTTGAAGTACAACGCAGAGTAAATTAATAATACAACTCCTATAGGGAAAAATACTACATAAAGGGGAATCGAACTTGAGACCTCTATATCACAATACTTCAATTTAGCCCCTTAATCAAATAGGCTAGACCTCATTAACTCATATATAGGCATTGTTACTGATGTTGTTTTTACTACTAATACTACCAAGCGTATGTCACTAAATATTATAGTTGAATTGGAGATGCTTCAAATATATAGCAAGAAAAAAAAAGTAGACATGAGTCACATGTGTTGAAACCTAAATCAAATTATTTTTTTTTTTTTGCCCCTTTTTTTAACAAAACTTATTCTTTTCTAAGTCCCGCTATTTGTAAGTAGTCATTCATTCAATCTTTTACAAAATAGAATAAATCCACTGTCTTATTTGTAAATTATTTTCCCCAGTTACATAATATACAAGGAATAAGATTGTGAATTTACTATATTTTGTAAAAAATTACAAATAGCATTTTCCTTAAGTTTTACAATCAAGAAAATGGAAATAGAACTAGTGTGTTAATTAATTTAATTAACAGAAAAAAAGTCTCGTATAAATCCATCATGATTGAAAAAGCTATTTACTGAATATATATATATATATATCAAAATATATATTGAAATTGAATTATAGTTTATCTATGCGAACTAGATTTCCACATGTGCGTTGTACGGGTAGAGTTCTAAATGAATTTTATACATAAAATATAATATTATTGTGTTTGTCAGGCTTAATATCATAAAAAAACTAAAACACGCAATCTGCATGGAATTAATGTGCATCATCTGTTTGCCAGTAGCATGCAATCAATTCTTTATTTTGATGACATAATTTTAAATTCTTATTATTAGTTCATCGCTATCTTGTTGAACTAATAATTTTTTTATTAATTTTTATTTTTTATTTCCTTTACAAACAATAACACATAGTAGCATAATTAGATATTAGTTTCACACTCGTATACTTATGAGCATACTATGCTCCACACGCGTGAGTTTCATAGACATATTATAGTGATAAAGTAAAATACAATGGAGTAGGAGAATATAAAATCATGAAATTATACTATGGAACAAAGTAAAATTGAAATCCATTAGGAAAATATGAAATATATCTAACTAAAATGTAATACGTAGATAGAATCCCAAAATAGAAATATTAAATTAAATGACTAAAAGAAAAATGTAATAATAATATTGAAATCAAGATTGATATATTATCTATTTTTATTTAATTCAAAATCGTTAGAAAAATATAAGGTATACCTAACCAAAATGTGTAAATAGAGTCTCAAAATAAAAATATTAAATTAAATGATTAAAAGAAAAAGTATAACAATAATGAAAAGTATAATAATTAAACCAATAATTTTTTTATTAATTCTTATTTTTTATTTCATTTAAAGACAATAAAACCCGATAATATAATCTATATTAGTTTCATACTCGTACGTTTCACGGACATACTATACTTCACACTCGTGTGTTTCATGGACATATTATGCTAACAAAATAAAACACAATGGAGTAGGAGAATATAAAATGATGAAATTATACAATCGAACAAAGTAAAATTGAAATCCACTAGGCAAATAAGAAATATATCTCACCAAAATGTAATATATAGATAGAGTCCCAAAATAAAAATATTAAGTTAAATAATTAAAATGAAAAGTATAATTTATATATCTAGATATCTATATATCTATATATCAATTAATCCACTTAAATCTATGTACCTTTTATACTGCGATTTTCCCACTTTTTCATTTGGTAAATTTTGCGGTAATTGCACCTTTTCTTTTTAGCAAAAAATTTTGTGAAAGAATTCAAAGAAAACTTGAACTTGTGGCCATTGAGTTTAACAACTAAACCTTAAACATTTTGCCAATTTGTTTTATTTGTTAATCTTTTTCACTAATAAATTAATATATTAAATCTGAAATGTCAATTCTAAAACAAATTCTAATACATCATAATTCGTTAATTCACCATCTCTACCGTGCGTAATGGTGAGTTTGATGTTATTTAAATTTTTTAACGCCTTTTACATTTTTTTTGAATTTTGTTAGTTTTATTAGGATTTTTTTAAAATGAGACGGGAAACAGATATTTTCTCCATTATTGTCTATATGTACGAAGCGTTATATGTAAGAATGAATATTGTCTTTTAAACGATCTTGAACTTTACGATTACTAAGTCCATTGATTTTATTGATTCAATTAATATATACTTGTATTTTTATATTTTCTACAAAGGTGTAAATATTACAGATTTATGTTTAACTATCTAATAATATATTTTAATAAAATCGTCTACCCGTGCAATACACGTGTGGTTAAACTAGTAATAAGGAAAAGTAATATTGAAATCAAGATTGATATATTATCTATTTTTATGTAATTCAAACATATTAGGCAAATGTGAGATATATCTAATCAAAATGTATATATAGATAGAGTCTTAAAATAAAAAGAGTAAAGTAAATGTTAAAAAAAAATATATAACAATAAAAAAAGTATAATAATTGAACTAATAATTTTTTTTATTAATTCTTATTTTTTATTTCTTTTAAAGGCAATAAAACTCGATAGTATAATCTATATTAGTTTCACACCCGTGGATTTACAGATTAATATGCTTCACACCTATGCATTTCGTCGACATATTATGCTGAGAAAGTAAAATACAATATAGTAGGAGAACATAAAATCATGAAATTATACAATTGGATAGAGTAAAATTGAAATCCATTAGGTAAATATGAGATATATCTAAATAAAATATAATATGTAAATAGAGTTTTAAAATAAAAATATTAAATTAATATGTAGATAGAGTCTCAAAATAAAAATATTAAATTAAATAATAAAAACGAAAAGTATAACAATAAGGAAATGTATAATAATAGAATAATGATGTCAGTAAATTGGTTTTTTAAGAAAGCTAGACAATGAACAGAAAAATTATTTCTAATTGTATTCGATAATCAAATTGAACTAGATAAACTTTGCTTATATATATATATAGAAAATAGATATTGTTTTTAAATTGTTGAGTTCTCAATTCTACTTCATATGTGCCTGTGCCTTCAAATGGACATGCTTAGTGTCACATATCTTCTTACCATTCCGCCACCTCATCCCATTGGTGTTAGAAACTATTTCTTATATTAACTTGGGTAATTTACACGTCGTGTCTCGAACCTTTCACAATTTTATCAATTACGTTCTCAATTTTTATTTTTCCTTCTGTACGTCTTCAACCTTTAAAGAAATTCCCAATTTCGTCCTTGGTGACGAAAACCGTCAAATTCACCCATTAAGGTCAAGGGCATTTTCAGTAAGATACAAAAAATTAATATTTTAATTTTAAAAAAATAAATAAAAAAGAAAAAAGGGATGGGGAGCCCCCCTCCTTCTGCCATTTCCAGCAACCAAAAGGCAGCTAGAAATGACAGCAAGCACAGGAGGAAGAGGGGGGAGGGGAGTCTTCCCCCTGTACTTGCTGCTGGAATCTGCCATTTCCGGTAGCCAAAGCAGAAGGGAGGACTCCCCCAACCTTTTTTATCTTTTTTTTTAATTGAAATGTTAATTTTTTGTATGTTTCCAAAAATCCCCCTGATCTTAATAGTAAATTTGACGGTTTCCGTCACCAGAGACGAAATTGGAGATTTCTTTAAAGGTTGGGGAATTATAGAAGAAAAAATAAAAATTGGAGACATAATTAGTAAAAACATAAAAGATTGGAGACGCTATGTGTAAATTACCCAATTAACTTTTTGTTAAATGAAAATGTACAAATGGAACTTATATTTGCAATCTAAACGAAAAATGTTCTAATACACCCTCAAAAATGTTCGTGCACATCTCTCGATTTACAACCCATTTGGTCAAGAGTCCTCTGACACAGGTGGGAGGCTTTGCCTTCGGGATTTTTCCTTTAACAAAGAAGTCAGAACTGAAATGTATCAGTTACTATAATAGGGCTCAGTACAATACTTTTCTTACTGTTGACAAAAGCCCTTTTCTTATTAGCCTTCTAGAAGAGGTGCCTTTGACAAGAAATCTTATGCCCATATGGGGCCGCCTTCTGATCCTCCAATGCATTGCATCTTCAATAGCCTTTTTAATAATTAGATTCACCTCATTGGCTCACGCAATTTTCCTAATATACTATTATATTATTATTAGTACGATAATAATAATAATTATTACTACTGATCGAAGGAAAGTTTTCTCCCCTCATACAAAAAAAAGAAGAAATGACCGTCCGTCCACCCTTACACCTATTTTTCTTTTTCCTTTTCCATTTTAATCATCTCCCCTTCTTTTCATACTGTATCTCCATCTTCGGTTGGCATCACAGCTGTGCGGTATTCTAATATATTATCATTTACCATTTCACCTAGTCATACGCATTTTTATCGTCTCTTTCTTCACCATCCAGAAACCATGTTGAGAGCTCTTGAGACGTGCGGTTTTTCGTTCTTGGATCCTAGATTTCTGCCGTAATACCATCAAGCTGTGGTTTTGCTTTATGGTCATCAAGTAAATGTAAGTACCGACTTCAAAGTGGTTCTTTTGGTGAAAGATTGTTGCTTTTTCCCGGTTATTTAGGTAAAGACTGAATCTTTTGAGTTTTCTTCAGTTTTAGTAATTTGTGTTGATTTTTTCGATGTGATAATACCAGTAAAATCAAGAGGGCATAAATTATTTCCACTGTCTTTGGGTAATTTTATCTCTATGAGGGAAAAGGTATAAAGTCATTGTCATAGAATTTTATGGTGATTTAGAAGGATTTGGAGAACCGTTGATTTCTGGGTATACACTTCTTCAAGGGTTTAAAGGTTCTGAGGATTTTAGAATCTTGAAACTGCGTTTCTACCAAGTGAAATTGAAGAAGTTTCTGCTGTTTTTGATTTATGAGGGTTGAATGGTATTTTCCAGTTTGATCTGACGTGTTTGTAAAAAGTAGCACATCATGGAGGGCAATTCAGTATCAGGAAATCTGATGCATCGAAATGGTTCTTATGGAGGTTTTGATTTGCAAGGGCCGGGGAGAGGCCACCACCACCACCAACAGAATCCAATAGAAACCCATCAACATCATTCTCATCCTAGACAAGGATCATCAATTTTTCATCCTACAATTCATGAAAATTTCCCCCTTACAATTGGGAGCATGCAAGATGGTGATCGGAATATCTCCTTGGCAGACTATAACAGAAAGGAGAGAAGAAAATCAGGAAGCGATGAGGATGAGCCAAGTTTCACGGAAGAAACTGATGGTTCAAGTGATCCAAGCCGAGGAAAGAAGGCTTCTCCGTGGCAGCGAGTGAAATGGACTGATGCTATGGTAAGGATGTTGATTACAGCTGTTTCATACATTAGTGAAGAGGCAGCTGCAGAATACGGTGGAGTGAGGAGAAAAAATGCAAGTTTACAGAAAAAGGGCAAGTGGAAATCAGTCTCGAAAGTTATGGCTGAGAGGGGACATTTTGTTTCACCTCAACAATGTGAAGATAAATTCAATGACCTCAACAAAAGGTACAAGAGACTCAATGAGATCCTGGGAAGAGGAACTTCTTGTGAAGTTGTTGAGAATCCATCGCTTTTGGATGTGATGGATCACATTTCTGAGAAAGCGAAAGAGGAAGTTCGGAAGATTCTAAGCTCAAAGCATTTGCACTATGAAGAGATGTGTTCTTACCACAATGGGAATCGGCTGCACCTGCCTCCTGATCCTGAGTTGCAGCATTCTTTGCGCTTAGCCCTCAGAAGTAGAGATGATCATGATGATAATGATGTGAAAAGGCATTCAAAAGATTACAATGATGAGGTCGATCAAGAAGCTGAACCAGATTATCGTGATGAAAGTGATGATATTCATGTTTCATCTGAGGATCATGCGGCCTATGGGATGATGCCAGGCAGCTCGACAAAAAGGATAAAACAATGTCAAAATCATGAAGAATTCAGTTTTGGGAATTCTTTGAATTTTCTGGATTGCAACAGAAACAATTTCCAGCCAGAAAATGCTGATGCTGATGTAAATGAGGAGTCACCTGAAGGCATGAAAGGAAACAGGTTACAAAAGCAGTGGATTAATCACCGGGCTCTTCAGTTAGAAGAACAGAGGCTACGTATACAAGTACAAATGTTAGAACTGGAGAAAGACCGGTTCAAATGGCAGAGATTTTGCCGGAAGAAGGATAGAGAAATGGAGATGGCGAGAATGGAAATTGAGCGAATGAAACTTGAGAATGAACGTATGGCTTTGGAATTAAGGCAAAAGGAATTGGGTATTGACAATAGCTAGTGTTAATGTATTTTCTTAACTTCATTTGACCTTTGATGGCTTGGTGTGTGCAGCGACATGTCTCTTTGTATAATGAGTAGTGATCAAGATTGTTCTTGTGTTTTCTGGTTGCAAAATCACTTTTTTGGGAACTACATTCACTCTTCTTCTGTAAAAGTGTACCTGTTAAATTTCAGTGCTTTGCCTTCATGTCTTGAATATTAGAGTATTGGCTGTAAGTTTCAGAATAGAAAAGGAATTTTAATGCTCTCCTTGTGTCAAATTGTTTAATTTCTGCATGTAACTTGTTATAACCATGTAGAAACATAATAATTTCAGCGGTTCACTTTTACTTTTAATGGAAGAATATCCCTCATTCATACCTTTTCCAACCATTCAAACTACAATATTAGCTGGACACCAGGCTCAAAATAACAATTTCTCATGTTTGTATGTCTGCATATGCAAATATGTGGTATTATATGCACGTTTGCACCAATCCTTTTGAGTTGTGCGCTTCTGATATTTATTTATTTTCAGTCAGTTGTTTGAGTATCTCTAGTTATTTTTGAGGGGAAAGTATCTCCTGCATCTAAGGAGACTCCAATTGTCCAAAATTCAATCATATGCTTAGTTTCATCCTTGCAATGAAAATTCTTTCAAGTCTGTGTTGTTTTCTTTGTTGCCACTTTTTCCCCTGTTTTTAGTACTTATCTAATATGCCATTTTCTGCTTTGTACTAAGCATCAGTATTTGTAGAGTAATCATCAGTGTTGCTCTTCCGATCTTGGAAATTTACATAAAAGAATGATGTGAGTTGAAGTTGTCATTTGCTGAGAAACTCAGGTTAATAGTCTGTCAGAACTATACATAGCAGACGCATTTAAATAGCCATTCAGACAGATAGATGGTCTGAAAAACAATGTTTTCTAGAAGTAGATGACCTAGAGAATTTATAAGCATGGGGGCTGAAGCTTCTATAATGAATTGAGGATGTGTTTATCGCATCCTTAAAGTGTTCTCTGCCGTGCCCTATCCTGTTAAGAACTATTCCATACTAGGAGTTCTAGACAAACCATGGCCTTTTTGGAGTATGAAGCATGCTTCTATCGGTGGCCATGGTCAAACATGGATGCCAAGCTGGGCATATTAGGTGCCATGAACGGGGCTTATATGAGCTCAAGATTGTCCATCTAATATCAGGTGCTTCGTTTCATTGCTTGATCTGAGCTTTCACCCTTAATAGATCAAATTTTATGTGGCTCAAACTGAAATCCTCCATTAAGGCTGCGCCTACTTGTTGACCTCATTAGGAGAAAAGCTGTTATTCTTGGTCTTCATCACTTACTTTTCCATACTAGTGCTCATTGAATAGACATGATCTTGGTTAACTATTTGGTCTTTACTGATAACTTGACTTGTCACGTGATCGTGTCGAGTCTACAGGTCTGGTATGACCTCATTACAATATCCTGTAGCATGCGGGAAACAATATGGTTGGTTTGAGTTGCTTTGGTATATGGCAGAACATAATTTGAAGCTTGTCCAAAAGACATTGTGTGGGCTTAGTTTCAGTGACTTAATTAGCAGAAACTGATGAGATGATAAAAGATAAAATGGCACCATTAATTTCTCAGACTTCCCTACAGAGATATGGCAATCATTTGTCATTGACTTTCCTGTAGGCCTCACTAGATTTTGATGCTGATTATTTTTCTAGTTTTTGTTTCATAATTGATTGTGTACATGATAAGCAACGCTCTGGCTTACTTTAATGTTCTTATACCTACATTCCTTGTTGCTTACTGATATTTTAAACAGGAATGATCTTTCAGTAATGCACCTACATTCTTCTGCGAGTTACATGTAAAAGTTACAGTTGAACTAATGATAAAAGGACCTTAATTAGATATACAACATGGTTCCTTTCCTCTTCTGAAGCTTATAATAACTGTCCAGTGCAGTGTGAAATTTTTGTCATCGTGTACTTTAAGCATGATCGGCTAAGCTCAGTTATAAGCAAATTAGTAAATCAGCCTGTTTAACTTCTTGTTATGATTTCTGCTTCACGATTTGATTGATTCGTGCTATGTGGAGGAAAGCTTTATGTGTATAGGGTAACGCCTTGGAGCTCCTACTCATGTGTTAAACTGAACTAATGCTCCTTTTTCATATTTAATGGGAATTGGTAACCCTATCATCTGTCAAGTTTCTTTGTAGGGGTGGGGTGATGTCTCAAACCCAGATCAAATAACCCGTGTCTTTGCCACTAAGACAAGGCTGTCAAGTTTCTCATCCATCCATATCTTCATTTGGAACTAATGTTCATAATTGAATTAGTGATGGGCTGATGGCGTATTTGGTATGGAAGGTTGACTAGATAGCGTTAAATGAGAAAACTAAGTTAATTTATTCCTTCCGTTAGTGACAGTGCCTTTTGACTCACTTTTTACAAGGATGTGCTGATAGATAAGCTGCTTCAGTGTTTTCAGTACCAGCAATTGAAATAGTCCTCTGGTAGGGAAAGGAGAGGCCGGAAATCCCTCCCTCCCTTCCCCAGAAAAGAAAATGAATTACATGTACTTCAAGCAATAACTATAACTTTACGCAATAATCAAGTTAAAAATAAGTACTTTCACAAAAAATTATGAGCCATGATGGGCAAACTGAGAGAACCTCCACCACATGGCGGTGGAAACCCGCTACACGCCGCCAGCTCCATCATTAAGATGGAAGAGCTCGGGAGGCAGAGCCAGCAGCCTTGTGATACCGGGAGCTGAAGTTCGTCTGAATATCGATCAGAATACAAGTACCCTGGCATTTGGACTTGTAAAGACTGCTGATTTTGCTACCCATAGCTTTTATGACAGATACTGAGAAGTGAGCACTGGTAGGCATCTGAGAGTGCCAAAAGCTAAAGAGAGTGGTTCATTTGGGCTCAAGTTCCTAACTCCCCAATTATAAGGTAACCAACTGCAAGTCTGCAATGCAGTTGTGACAAAAACTAAACAGACCTCAACTCTTGTATATGATCTTTCGACTTTGCGTAAACCCGAACACTGTCACATGCAAAACCCATGTGTGAGGAGGAATCCTTTCATAAAACCTTTATTCTTCTCACTGGGACATGGTGATGAAGCCTCTTCAGCTAAGCAAGGAAGATTCTGCTTCCATGAGATTTGCATGCAGATTTTTTATCCTTGTATTTATACTACTTCAGTACATTCACCTGAGCCCTGCCTATTGGCTACTGCATCTTCAAGTACAAGTACACTGTAAGGTAATAAAGACTGTGAATGATAAGAAGTAAGGACTAAGTTTTTGGATTTGTTTTATTTTATAGTAGGCCATCATTGATAGGACAAACTAATTATCAGGATTGTGCTAATCTACGTCACACATGATGTTACAGTTCAGCTTTCGGTGTTTTGATCTAAAGGTTCAAACTATTAAATGAAAGACGTTTCGTTATACAATTAGCTACAGAAAGCTATTTACATGCATATTAATTATTCGGTTCCCGAAAAAAAATTGACACAGGGATTACAATATTTTTCAACTTCTGATTTGAATTAACTTTATTTTTGTTGAGATCTCAATTTTTAGTAGCTCAAAGCACTGAAAACTTGTTTACTTTCATACTTCTGAAAGTGTAATTTTGAAAAAATAAGAAAATTTTATGTAGAAATTCAACACTGAAATCATTCAAAATTCAAAAGAAGGAAAACAAAGTCATTTTTTTCTTAAGGTATGAAACACGAAAATTAAAATGAATCCAGAATTGAAAAAAAAAAGGTTTTGAAACTCTCACATTAACAATTAATCAGTAGTTTCCAAATGCTATGGCATCTATATGATCTAGCCTTTTATTTTATTTTATTTTATTTTATTTTTTTCCCTGTTGCTTTATTCAAATTAATTAAATCTTTTGAATCTAAAAGTGATATCCCACTCCAACTACAGCATCATGCTTTCCACTTCCCGGGAGGGAGTTTATCAAATAATTTTCTATTGACTGGCCAGCCTTGGTTCTTTACGGAGCCCGGTCTCCAATCAAGACTGACACCTCACCTGACACTCACTATATGGCAGTATCTCATTGGAAACCGCGCTCCATAAGGAACCCGGCCCTGGTTCTTTAGAAATTTCCATTGACATGCCACATTGCAAGTTTTTTGAGTTAGATTTATCACATAAAAATCTTACAATTTATTGTTTGTTCGACCATTCGTCTGAGTGAGTTTTACTTTGGTATATACTATTAGAGGTGATAAATTTTCTACACCCATGCCATTCGGGGCCTACATATGAAAATGTCACATAGCAAACCTTGAATGATAAAATTAAGCAAACCTTGAATGATAAAATTAATCATCTTGCAATGTTATTATTGCTTCGAGTCATATCTTTCTAGTGCAATACAAATTTTTATCGTAATTTTTAACAATTTGAACTTTTAGTAAGTTATTAATTAACTTGACCCCAAGTTGAATCGGTGCAAAGGGATCCTTTTGCAGTCAAGATAACAGATAGATCTGATAAGATTGTCACAAATGGTGCAGCTAGAGTGGGTTGCAGTTGGATTCATACAGTGGCCACCACTAATCTAAACTTTTTGAAGATTATATATTTACACATGGGGATGAAGATGGACAAAGCATGTCTCTATTATCCGATTATCTATGGTCCAATTGTGTCAAAATATCTTATGACTATGAAATAATTTATAATCAAATTGTGGAAAAAATATTCCTTCTGCAGATAAGATATGTAAATGAGACATGGATGAATTGTTATTTATCAAGTTGGAATTTTTTTTTAATACAAAAGCAATAGATTATTGTATACGATTCATCAATTCCGATCAAGAGGCTGACGACATTGAGTTCTTTAAGGTGCCTAGCAATGACCTGTACAACCTCCCAATAAAAGGGATGCAAGTCTTTTTCTTATTGATCCATGTAAGAGGTAGAGCCTACTGTTTTAGACGTTAAGGAGCCTGCGGTGTCTGTACATTATATTTAGTATTGCATAAGTTAAAACGGTGGGAAACCATTGGTGGAAGCTAATTCTTGTGTAGTTGTTTGTAATAAAATATGGAAGTTGATTATTTGACTTGCAGAGAGGAAAACTTTATATGTTGTATTTGTGTGATGAATGTTCTCATTTTCTGGTTAAATTGCAAGGCTGCTTACTTAGTTTATACCTGAGATAGTTAATCTTTCGATGTGGCCATTCATTAGTCATCACCTTTCTAGCTAGTTGAGAATGCCAAGCATGTCAATTGTCGAGTGTCGAGCAACCAGCCGATTTACATGATCAACCATTAAGCTGAGGATCCCAAACACATCGCTTGACTCGACAATAAAGTGATGGGTAGGCATGGCAATTTGTCTTGCCATCTCATGTTTGTGACCGGCAAGTACGAGCCAAACTAGTACAAGTCGAAGGGGCTCGCCAATACACAACGGCAATTTGTCCTTGGCACGAACTCATCTAGCAGATGAGCTCGAACCGAGCCCGCTGCTCAGTGGTCTTACCTTGTTTTCCCCTTTGTGTGGGCTCCCTGCTCTAGGGCAGGGCATTTTGGCCCAAAAATCCAAATAAAACCGCTAACCCAACTCAACTCAACCCAAACTGATTGGTTCGATCAGGTTTAACCCAAGACAAAATACGAAAATGTAAACTTGAAGGGGAGGCAAAAAATAAAAAGGGTGTCCAATCCAATAACACCAACTAAGAAACCAAACCCGAACCAACTTAGATCAATTTCAGGTTGAGAAAATCCTCAACCGAAGAAGTTGGGCCAAAAATGACCCAAGCCAACCCCTAAGTCTAGCTTGTTAGACGAGCAGCAAGTAAGCTAGAGAGCCATTTTACCAAGCATGGTAATAAATAACTGTCTAACTGTCTGAATACCATCAAGACATCATCACCCTGAAACTGACCATCATCACTACCGTTACGACTTTGCAATGTGGATACTCTGTAACGGCGTAACACATAGTAAAACAGGAAAGCATTAATTTTTTTGACTAATAAAAAGCTCCATTCATGGGAAAAATGACACAATCCCCAAGCAAGGTTGCAAAGAAAAGAAGCATTTTTTTCCTTCATTTGCATTCCTCTAACATTTTTTTTTTAATTCTAATTTTTATTTCTAGCCATTGTCATAACTGCAGTTGAGAAAATTATATTTGAAATTCTTTAGATTAATTTCATAGCTAATTGGATTGAATTTTTTTGATAGATAGATGTGATTAATCGGAAAATTGTGACTGTTTTGAAATATACATATCGTCTCTTTTGTGTAAACAAAATCTCTATTTAGAGCATCTTCAACCCACACTATTCGCAAAAACTGCATTTTATGTAGTTCTGTTTATTTACGAGACTGCCATTGGTGCATTGTTTTTTTTTTTCTTTTCTTTTTCTTTCTGTTATCTAATTTTATACTAACTTTTTACATTTTTTTGTATTTTATTTCTTCCTAATGTCATCTAACATCTTGTCAAATCTTCCTTTTATCCCTTAATTTTAGTTGTATCATCGTTATATGAATTTAATATTTATATTTTTTTTTAAATCATGTCATTAAAAAAACTCTTAACATAACACACAATGACGTCTTGCATATACAATGAAAGTATTATAGGTATGTATGTCATACTTACTTTTTAATGTAATAATAAATGTAATATTTGCGACTATTTATTTAAAATTTTATACATGTAATAATTAATAAATAAGAATATAATGGATTAGTTTTTAATATATATTAGTAATCGAATATTATAAAATATAGAAAATATGTAGAATCGTTTTTAAAGTTTATAGGTTGGAGAAGTATTGTGAAATAGAGTTTGAAAAATTACATTTTAGAGTTTATGGATTGGAGATGATCTTATTCACAATTCATGAATTAATCTGTAATTATTCACCAAAAGCTATTGCCTATTGCAATGTTGAAATGTGATAAAAGAGATTCAACCAGAGCTTTTGAATTTTAAAAAAATTTGTATTCATTGCCCCAAAAAAATAATAATAATATAATAAAATAAAGTAAAAATTATTAAAACGAACCTCCTTGAGGCAAAATAGTGAAAGGAAATTAATAAATTAAATTTTCAATTAAAACGACATAAAATGTGAAGTAATATATAAAAACTTCCCCAGAAAAACGACCTTAGTGTGGTTAATATGTACGTAAAGTGATAAAACAATTGTTGAATTGTGAAAAAATGAGCCCTCAGATCTCATAGCTTTTGATGAATCACAAGCGGCCGAACAAGTTCTGGCGGCGATTCATCACAGACCTTTCGCACACCACAACGAAACAACCAACCACCCGAGCGCGAGTGTGCTGCTGCGTGTAAGAGAGGACGTGGAAGAAGTGGTGGCCGTGGCGGTGGCGGTGGCGGCGGCTGATTGTTCCATCAATGTGCAAAGGAAAGCGATGAATCTAAAACCGCCATGCCGCCTCAATCTTTTCGTTTTTCCATCATTGGGCCACTATATCATATATCATGAAACATAAA
>CAVNYN010229840.1:0-15321 GCA_963692815.1 Nyctanthes arbor-tristis
ACTTCATTAAGATCGTACATTTGCGTTCGATAAATGAGTTGTGTGACTACTTTTTACCGACTAATGATGCGGTTTGATTCTTTGGATGCTTTTCCACCGCCTTTTAATTATCTTCGTATTTTGAATTATTAAGCAATTTCACTAACTTGCTTTGAGTTAAATATTATATCAAAATTGGGTTTGGCTTTCATTTTTCCTTTTTTAAAGTAACTCTCATCTTATATCAAAATTGAGAATTCAACTTTCATCAATTTTTTTTAAGTAGTTTCAAATATCTTAAATTAATCAATTTGATTTCAAGTTCCCTTACATATTTAATTGAATAAATACTATTTGAAAAGATATAAATGGAAACATACATCACATTATGACAACACAAAACTTTATATAGCACAATTTATTAATATTTTGTATATAATCTAACATAATTTCCTCCCGTACAAACGCTGGGTGTAAATTTAGTTAAAGTTCAAGTAAATAAACAACTGAATGCTCCAAATAACACAGTTATGATCTAATATTAGACATCTAACAGCGTTATATAGCTACACGACGCGTCAAATGCGTGCTATTTGGCACACTATGCACACCATATTATAAGACATGATGTGACTTGTCAAGTTGCACGTATTTGACGCATTACATGAGCGTCTAGTAATATAATACTGCTACACATCTAGTGGTAGATCGTTTCCACCTATTATTAAGAGAGAGAGAGAGAGAGAGAGAGAGTAATTTGAGCGTAGTCAAAGTAAAAAAAAAAAAAAATCAATTGTCGTTGAGTTAAAGTTGGATGATCTATTACTGTTGGTTCCGCAAAGAACAAACCGGTTAGTTCTCACTTCTCATGCACATGAATTTATTGAAAATCCACCACCATGGTCGATGTGCCGGGGAAGTTGGCACAGATGCAACTCGTCGACAAGTTGCCATTTTGGTTTTTTTATTTTTTATTTTTTTAATTTATTATTCCTTTGAGGACTACTATCTCTGTCCAAAAAAATTGGTCCTATTTTTTTTCAAATAATTAAGAAAAATTCATTTAATAAAATTAAAAAAGTAAATTTTAACATCATTTCCCTATTATATCATTTCATGTACTAATTATTTCACTTTAATAATTTTTTTATAATTATGCATATTAAATAGGGACATATAAGAAAACTAATATTTCAACTACGTTTTAAAATAAAAACTAAACCATATTTTGAAGCAAAGGTAGTATTTGAGGGCTCTATCCTCAAGCCAATTGTTCTTGAGAGCTTTATCTAAAAGGAAATTAGATTTGTTGGAGAATGTGCAGTGGAAATGTAGATAAATATTATTGAAAAGTGTGAAAATTTATTTTTGTGGAGAATATGATTAATTTCTAAAGAGAGGAGTACTCTCCCTACTCCCCCATATGAACCCCTGTAAGTGGGGGATCGGGCGGACCCTCCCCCTAATCCCCTCCTTTCCTTATAAGGACTCAGAGAATATATAGTTAGTATTGATTTAATAAAATTTTTTGGTTTCTATAAAGCTACCAAGAACAAGCTCTAAAGACAATACAAACTGTAGTGATATAATAAGACCTTTTGACAACAAAATTATAACTATAACAAATAAAATAGGATAATAAAATATACAAGTAACCCTTATTTAATTATTTTGTACAAATCATTATACTATAACTAATTTATAAAACGTAAATAATTAAAATAAGATGAAAACACACTTATCGAAATTAAAGTGATGAGGTTAAGCATATAATAAAATTCTTTTTTATCTACTATTTTTTTAGGGTAATTTTTATTCTTGGTCCTCAATCTTTTAATTTTATATCAATTTAGTCTCTATTTTTTTTGGGCCTACTAAGTCCTCAACCTTTCATTAATTATCGTATTATATCCCTAACGTTACCTTTCGTTGCCAACTTTTTAATTTTTACCATTAGCCCCTATCGAAATGACTATTATACCATTGATTCTCTATTTCCACTATAAGTCCCTAACCTTTTAATTTTCATAGAATTTTGTACTCTTTTTTTTGGTGTATAAGAACTCCAACATTTCATTTTTGTCACGTTATATTCTCACTAACATTTTTCATACTTAACATTTTAAATTTTACTATTAATATCATTAATTATTTAAATAAAAAATAAGAAATAATATAAAATAAGAAGTCGATTCACTCGAACTCACTCTCATATAACTCAATGACAACACTCATAAATAATGATAAAAAAAGATCTATGATGGTCTTGATAGATATCAACTTTGCATCGAAGAAAGCTGTCGATCTAAGCATCAACATAATGAATCGAATCCGATTTCTTGATCTACTACAAATCATATGGCGAATACGGATTGGTAGATCTGCCCAAAAAATTGATTTTTGATTTAAATAAAAATAAACATAGCCATAATAATTTACTCTAATTTCATTTCTTATCTCTTATTGTGATCACCCTAATTTGCTCCTGATTTGTTATCCGTCTCAATCCGATCTGATCTGTCAATTGTGGATCCACAAAAAATTAGAATTATCACATTAAGGTTCGATTTCATTTTTGTAAATAGAAAATAATTTTTTTATCCACCCTAATCTATATCTTCTTTGTGATATGTGATGAATAAAAAAACCCGATGCAAACTGTTACACGGACTCTCAGATTGGAAATTTTTTTACACAGATTAGATATCTATCAAGTTTGGTATAGATCGAATTTTTTTATAAATTACTATGGGCTAAGATATGTAGAGTTCTTATTTTATATCATTCTTTATTTTTTTATTTTTATTTAAATACTTAAAGGTATAATGGTAATTTTAATAAGAACTAAAATTAGTAATTGAAAGGGTGAGAAGAAAGGTGTTATTAGGGAAAAAAACATGACAACAAATGAAATGTTATAGGTTCTATATACCTAAGAAATAATGGGGATACAATTTTATAAAAACTAAAAGGTTGGGGACGTATAGTAGAAAAAAGAATCAAGGGTATAATAGTCATTTTGATAGGGTTTAATAGCGAATATTGAAATGTTAGAGATGAAAAGTAGCATTGGGGACATAATAGGATAATTAATGAAAGGATACGGACTTAGAAGGCCCAAAACAAAGAATGGGGGCTAAATTGATATAAAATTGAAAAGTTGGGGGACTTAGAGTGAAAATTACCCTTTTTTTAACATTACAAGTGCATATATAGATATGTATTCTTCTGAAACATAGCGCATATAAATCAACAATACAAAACCCTATATTTGGGACTACTAGAAATCAAACTCATATATAGGAGATTACAAATTACATATAAAATATAAACAAACCCCCATATGATGAGAATCGGACCTAGGACCTGCACATCCCATGGCCTCAACTTATCATTTATTAATTTGATTGGCACTTTTTTTTTCGTTTTTAATTTGATTGACACTCTTATTCATCAATAATATATTCAATTATTTTTTAGTTTGAATATTTCATAGACTTTAAAAAACGTATACATAATCCGTATTTACACAAATAAATATAAACCTATTTAAATTAACTTTTAAACCTATAAACACAAAAATTCTACATGTTTACTCAAATTTTAGTAGACCCTAGATCTAAAGATTAACCTATATGAAGCCTTGATTTATAATTTCAAAACTCATTTGTTCATATTATTTTATTAATATATGAATTAATAAAAGATTTTTTTTTTCACATTGTGGAAGATACAAAAATAAAAATGAAGATACAAAGAAAAAGAAAAAGTTGAACAAAAAGTCGAATACAAAATTTCAACTCCCATTACATTTATAATACAACAAAAAAGATTGAAACTATTTACACGACTAAGGCAAATATATTTAAGGGTTAATTACACTTAACGTCCCTAACCTTTTAATTTTTTCATCAATTACGTGCTTAACCTTAAATTTTCCATTTTCACGCCCCCAACCTTTTAAAAGTGTTACATTTAGTGTCTCTGTGGTGGAAACCGTCCATTTCTACTGTTGAACTCGAGGGTATTTTGGTAAAATCCAAAAATACTAATATTTTAATATTTAAAAAAAGGAAAAAAGAAGAAAAAAAAGAGGGGGTCCAAGGCTGCCGAAAATGGCAGCAAGACTACCTCTTTGGCTGCCAGAAATGGTAGCACTTGCTGCCATTTCGGTTTAGGTACCAAAATGGCGACAAATTGTTACCATTTTTAGCCAAACAGGGGGGGACTCCCCCTAAATGGCAGCCATAAAGGAAGCTACTGCTGTCGGAAATGGCAGCAAATTGCTACCATTTTCGGCAACTAAAAGGGGAGGGGGAGACTCCCTCCTTTCTGGCAGCCAAAAAAGGGGCCTGTCGAAATGGCAGCAATTTACTGCCATTTCTGACAGCCAAAAAAAGGGAGAGATTCCCCCCTTTGGCTGCTTTGCTGCCATTTCCGGTAGCCTGGGGGGTCTCCCTTTTTTTTCCTTTTTTTTTGTGTTTCCTAAAATATTAGTTTTTTCTTATATTTTATCAAAATACCCTTTGACTTTAACGGTAGAAATAGACGGTTTTTGTCATAGGGGCGCTAAGTGTAATACTTTTGAAAGGTTGGGGGACGTGAAAACGGAAAATTAAAGGTTAAGGATGTAATCGATAAAAAATTGAAAGGTTAAGGACGTTAGATGTAATTAACCCTACATTTAAGGTAATCACAAAACTCATAATAATAACTAATCAAAATACAAACCATAATCAACAACATGAAGAAAAAAAATTCTAAACTTCTAAAACTATAAAATATACAAAAACATATTATTCTATTTATAACGATGCCAAGGAGTCCACCAAGACAAAGTATCTTACGTGTACTGATGAGTATCTGACGTGCACTGATGAACTTTTAATCCAACACATTTTGCTCATCAATTTATTCATTGCCTATATATCCAGTATATATATGAAATTACATTTTTTTCGTCAATCTATTCCTTGTCGTATATCCATACTGTCATCAACTGGAGTAATGACCTCTATTTTCGTCATGTGATCTGTCATGACAATTGGAAATCGCAAAAGACTCAGTCAACTTCTTCATTTTTGACCTAATAACGCTTTATACAACACATGTAATTCATTAAATTCTATCATCTATGAGAAAAAAATAAAAATTGGAAGCACTCATTAAATAAGCGAATAAAAATTTAGAATCTATATTATTCCAAATATTATCATAAAATACATATCTAAATACAGCAAAGTCTCTATATTTATATGTGTCATAAAATATTTCAGTAAATTCAATGGTTGTTTTTAGCTTACTGCAAATTAATTTAATTTATTTAAACAAATTAATTAATGGTTTGACCCCTTTTTAAGTCATATAAAATTTTACCTTTTAATATATTTAACTATATATATATATATATTAGTACAAATATATTTAACTATATATTAGAAGCCATTCACAGGAAACACTTAAAAACAAATTAATTAGAATTAATTTATATATAATAAGGCTGAAAAAAATAAAATGGAACAGTTAAACAAAGTTGTAAATGTTAAAAATTTATCACAAAGCAATTTTAGACATATTTGGATTGTGCATATCTTAATTTGATTGCCATTTTTTATTAGCATACTACATTTAAGGCTTTCTGAATTGATTAAAAAAAAGGTAGTTGAGTATATTATACACGAAAAGAACCAAAGGTTATGAATAACCAAAAGGATTAATTAAGTTAAAAAAAAGGATTGAATAAGAAAAGCCAAATATCAAAATCTCTAAAATTTTAGATTTGGTTCAATTACTTCCTTAAAAAAAAAAAGGAAAAAACAATTTCAAATTATTATATAGATTATAAGTAAGTTTATGGAATATTTATGATAATCTAATATTTATGATAACCTCCCAATACGTGGTTATCTACTCAAATTTTTAGGTGCAAGTAATATTCTATTTCCAATTTTAAATTTCATAATTATCAATTTGTTATGTATATTAATTAATAATATAGAAAAATCAAGAATACCACATGAGTCATTGCAATAAGAAATAAAATGTTAGAAAGACCCTATTAATATATTTTTTTTGGTAGGAAAACTGCGATACAAATGTACCGCAGACTTAGTTCTCTCTCTCTCTCTATATATATATATATATATATATTTTCCATGACCAAGTCAAAATTTCGTGTAAATGAGTTGACTATTGCAACTAATTTGAAGTTTACTAAAATGATTGCTAGCAATTGAAGTTAAGTTACCTCTAATTGTGAGCAATTAAAGTTCAGTTATTTGTTTTCAAGTTATATAAAAGTCCAGTGATCTTTGCTACAATTAACTCGAATTTATGACTAGAATACATTTTTCCACGATCAGGAATCCATGTCAGTTTTGGGAAAGAATTCGCCAGCAAAGTAAATTCTATTTCTATTCTAGAAAACTTACAAAATCTCTCGAGACGATTTCAAATGTACAGAGGAGATCTTGAACAGGATTCCCAATCTAGATTGGGAATCCGTTATGAATATGGTCTAATGAGTTTAGAATACTTCTGTCTTAACAATATCATCCATCTACATCAACTTGAATCGTTAAAATGCTTATTTTTAGCTTCCTCCCCATCTTTATTGCATCACATTACTTTCCCACCTTCACTTGAGAAATTAACTTTAGTTGGCACATTCATTCCTTGGGACGATATGTTGATAATTGATTCATTGCCTAATCTTCAAGTGCTCAAACTCAAATATTTTGCCTAAGGTACAATTTGATATAAAAAACAAAATCCATAAGTATTAAATAGTTATGTTCTTGACTTGTAGTAATACATATCATTTTATGTATATAGTTATTGCAATATGCTTTTCTCATATCTCTATTGCAAGTTTCGGAAATGTAAGAAACAGTTTCTTGGTGAGAATAACCCCCAACTTAGTTTCTCTTATACCAATGTTGGAAAATATATCACTTTTCCCCTTCCAAACATGAAGCAAAAATTATACTAAAAGACAAACCGAATGAGAAAGAGAGAAAAACAGGAATTTAGTTTAATGCGGAAGAGATTCTTTATTGATAAGAAAGATCTTACAACACAATATTTTTCTCACCCTCACAATCTCTCCCTAACCAAACTAGAGCAGTCAAAGAACAACGGACGCAACACCCCGTTTGTGCCATTGTCCTTTGATCTCTCTAATTTCTCCACTAACCAATCGATGACGCAATTCACCATAGCAATCAATACCCCATTACTGCATATGTACAATTTGTCTCGACAAAACCCTAACCTGTCCCATGCGTTTGCCCTTCTTTTTCCCTCCTCTCTCTTTTCTCGATTAACCTCAGTATATTTTCCTTGGCTGCTTCACCCATTTTCCCCTCTGCCTTGTGATGTGTATTTATAGTACCAATAATCCATGCATATGTAGGAATTATCTTGATGCCAAAGTAATCAATTTCCTAATTAAATTCCAAGAAATTTCCTTATTTTCTTTTGGTTTTTTCTTTTCTTTCACCTCAAAGAGGCCTTCTTTCCTTTCACTCCAAGAATTTAATTAGGCCTTTTTTTTTGGGCACAAGTCCTTCAACTTTGACACATAATTTTGAGTCAATACCCAACATTTCTTTCTTTGATGGTGAAGGAATAGAAGATGCAACAGTGCAAGAAATTAAAGAAGAATATGATGAACCTATTGTGTTAGTTCTAGTGGTACTTCAAGCAGTACTTCGAGTGTTAATTCAATGTTATTGATACATGGTGATTGTACAAAACATCCAATAGACCATTAAGATGATTACAAAATCCATAGGAGAAATATTAGATCTAATAATATATAAATACCAGAGGGATGAAATTGCTGAAATCTGTAGAGGTGAGCTTGATGATGATAAGCCAGAATTTGAAGGACTCAAGGGGCTGCTAGGTGATGATAGTAAAAGCTTGTATATTCTTTGATCATTTTCCTCATTTCTAACAGCTGAATTGGTTGTCAAAGAAATTGAGACAGACATATTTCTTTCGAATTCTTCTTCATTCTCCCCATTCTAATGTAGCACCTTCATCAAACATCACATCCCGAACAACAGTGACTTTTCTATTCTTCTAATTATATAACCTATAGAACTTTGATTGTGAGCTATAACTAATAAAGATGCAAAAAGCTCTAAGTAGACATAAAAATGTGACATTGTATTGTCTCATAAAAACTGTCCATATGATCATTACTAAATAAAACTATGCCAAGTAAAAATGTCACTGCATGTCACCTTTTTTACATCTCCGTAGAATTACTCTTAAAGATGCACATTTTACTCGCATCAAGAAGTTTGTCCCTCGTCACCTAGGAATTTATGAATGGTAAAAACACCCAACACTTCCAAATGTTTCATCAATAGCTTCCTTCCATTTCACACTTCAATTGGGAATTTTGTTGAACACCACGTTTGCTAGACATCTATTTGCAAATAAAACAAATGCAAATAGCTTCAACCTAGTAAATTTTTGGTATCTTATTTTCGTGTAGCTTAGATTTTAGCATCTCTATTACGATATGATTTTTTCTCCCTGATATTCCGTTTCGTTGTAGAGTATAAGCAACTCTCAATTACTTGTCAACAACTTCATCTTCATAGAATTTATCAAATTCTCTTGAAGTATATTCTTTAATATTATTATCACCTTTCAAAACTTTGATAAAACAAACACTACATTTACCACAAAAATTTTGAACTTTTTAAAGATTATGAAAACTTCATATTTTTGTCTCATAGAAGGCACTCATATTTTGTAAAGTCATCAACACAGAGAATAAAGTGCCTATTTTTATAATATCATTCTTGCAAAATCATCAATGAATAGAATAGAAACCGGCCAATTGGCATAATCTAATGCTAATTGTTGAACAAAATACACACCAAGAAATATTATAAGATAGATAATAAACAAATTATACATAAGGCTCAAGTCCAAACTTGATCACAAGGAAGTACTAAAAAATGCAGCAACAACCCCAACCTAAACACTCACAAAGAGTGGGAGAACTAACTAAATGTACACCACTAAGGAGTATCTCTCTTTTTCCTCAATACAAATGTTGTCACTTCTCAATGCACAAGACAAATTCTTGACTTCCGTAGAACTAGGATAACAATCACAATGGGCTAAACAATTCACATAGGTCAAAGAGTAAATAGGCCCAAAAAAGGGCTAATACTTCAAGGACCTAACTACAGGCCCAATAGGCTGGTGCTTAGGGCTCAGACATCCAAATGGCCCATTTTCTGATTTTCACGCTTTATTTTCCTTTTTTTTTTTGGGTTCTTTACATAAAATGTATACCTTTTAACATGCACTTCATATTTACCTCTATATCGAAACATATTGCAAATATAGACTATTACATTGTAAAAACACCCCTAAAAAAAAGGAAAATAAACGGAAATAAAATATATAAATACGAATTAAAAAAATGAAATTCAACATTAAAAAACGGAAAGTATGGGTAGCATTATCGCCCTAGAATCATGAGAACATTCAAATCTAATTTTAGTTACAAGAATCGTAATCGTTAAATGCATTCACCAACAATTCAAAATCAAATCATAACTGAAAATTATTGCCCTTGATCAATCCTTAATAAATCCGATAAATCTTGATTACTTCATGCGTACCAAAAAACCAAAGATAACAAGCAAAAATAGTTTCAAATTCAATCATGATAGAGAGAATAATTATGGTGTTACCAAGGTTTTTTGTACCCTATTTTTCCATTTGTTAGCATGTTTTTTTTTCAATTGTTACTGCTAATATCTGTCGCCTTGGTGATTTTTTTTCTTTGAGGTGTTTGTTACTATTCCTTTTTTTTTTAATTTCACATGAATTTTTTTGGTGATTGTTACCATTATTTTTCTTTTAAATCTTACATTTTGTGTTGTTCTTACCATTCTTTTCTTTTTTCTTTTTTTAATGATTTTTGGTGCTTTATACGATTTTTTTCCGTTTTACAATGTGTGCCTTTTTTTAAGATTTTTATTACTAGATAGAGAGAATGATAGAGAGAATAATTATGATTGAAATTGTTACCATCCAGAATTTAGGGGAAAAATCAAATTGTAATCAAGTTCAAAAACAATAAAGTTATTAACAAGAATCCAAGAGAATCAAGTTTTTCGAAATTAAAAAAAGCAATTAATCTGTTATAATCATATTAATTAAGAAAAATCGGTTATAATCATGGAATTCCAACATGAAAATTGAAAAATTAATATAAAAATAAAATAAAATAAATAATAATAAAAAATTAAAGAATCAAAAAAAAAAGAGAAAAAATGTGGTATAAGTATAATTAAATATGACAGAATAGCAAATATTTTATGTGTGAGGTGCATTATTGAAATATAAATAAAAAAGGATGTGGATCTTTTAATTTCCTCCTCCTCCCTACAAACCCATTATAAATAGAGGCAAAACCCATTTTGAGACCCACTTTTAACTTAAGTCTTGGGTCTTAAAACTTAAGAACTATTTATGGGCTTGTATTTCTTTTGATATTCAATTTGAATGATTTGGTTGGAATTATCTTATCTTATTTATATGCCTAAATTTTCATCCCCTTATATTTAGCTTAAGAACTACTTCTTGAGACTAAAAAAAAAAATTATTTTTTGGGAGAGATAATTGTCAGTTCTATTCTTACCTCATGGGTAACTATTATAATATGTTATTTATTAGTATTTAAAAAGATAAAATAAAATTATTGATCATTGTAGGACCCTATTTTTCAGACTTCGCTTGGGGCTTGGTTTACTACAGGTCCTTCCCTGTACTTCAATTTGGACCTGAGAGACAAACGAATATTGCTTCCAATTTTGAACTTTTTGTCGTAGCGGTCAATAACACTTTAATCCTCGGCAAACAACCTATGAAGTTGAGTCTGATCATCATCGCCTTGAGATTATTGAGTATCAAAATCCTAACACTAATATTTCACCTTATTGTCCGATCTATTCCTAACCTTTCAAACATGCCAATTCTAACTTTGAATGTCACCCTTTAATTGCGATCAACCTTTTTAACTGAAAAAGACAATAATTCCCTCATATTCTAATTAAGCTATAAAAATTGGTATAGAATAAATTAAAAAAATAAATCACACTCACAAATCTGACCTTTCTATTTAAAACACTCTCAAATCTTATATGCCAATGGCAAAAAATACAAAATTCGCCCTGAACATAGAGAAAACAAAAAGAAAAGAATTCATGTTTTGGAACTAAAGGAAGAAAATAGAAAAATACAACCTTAGCCTTCAATCTTTTCTTCACGCTTATTTGTTCTTCCTTGCTGTTCTCCTACTTTTCATGCCACTTTTTCCTCCGCTTTTAGGCTTCTTCAACCCACTTTTTATTGTACACGCCCTCTGTTACCAATTGTTAAAAAAAAAAAGCCCTGAAAACACCCCCTACCCTGACAAAAAAAACACACACACACACAACACACACACACACACTAGCATCCACACTGTGGCTTATAACATTACAGCCAACTGTAGCTAGACCGCAGTTTGCATACCACAGTCAGTCTGGGTCTTCTTTCAAATAGTTTGTTTTGGTCCCTTGTTTGACTTTTCCTTGCAGTCATAGTTCTTTTTAGCATTTTCTTCATTTAAATAAGTCCAAAATTTCTAAAATTCTCCAAAATAACCCTTTCACCTTTTAAATATCATCCAAACGGACTTCTTTAAGCTTTTCAAAAGTGCAATTTAGTCCTTAAACTTGTTAACAGTTACTTTTTAATCACAAAACTCTCAGGCTAAGCTACCATTCATGCCACATCTTCCATTTGAAGCTCCAATTTGGTTTAAAAATCATCTTTCCAGTTATAATCACTGGGCTTTTCATCTACATGAATGGTGTTTATAATCACTGGGCTTTTCATCTACATGAATGGTGTTCACACAAAACAAGGTAGAAACCTGCTCAATTACATATAAAATCAGATAAGTTAAGGGGTTTGTATAACATGTAAAATGCACTCAAAACCAACTTTTGGGCTCATGATTACTTTTTGGGTTCATGATTACCTTTTTACAACTGCGATTATCGTAAAGGTCTCCACAATGTGGTTTCTATATAAAATTTTTCTCACTAGAATAATACTCATGATGAAGTGCTCCTTCTCTATTTAACATCATAATTAAGAAACTCAATTTTTCTGCTTCAAGATTATCGGATCCGCCATCAAAAAGAAAAAAGGTTGTTAATTGGCAGAATCAATATTATTTGAAATTGCATTTGGTGAAATATTAAAATACAATGTTAGGAAGCAGAATTTTACATGGGATTTTATGGGGGTGGAGGGTGTGGGGGGGGGAAGAAAGATATGCTACAGATGTGACTGTTGGTATCGCGGTTTTCTTATCGATAATTGAAATGAGCTCTTCTCCCTATAGGCAGAAAAAGGAATAATAACATGTCCATCTTCAAAGTTTTCTATCATTATCTTCTTCTTTAATTTGCCACTATCTTCTTCCTCGAACCCTCGTAGTGAATTCTCACAGTGAAAAAGTGGTAAGCTAGTAGATATATGTAACTTAAAACTAAGGTTTCTTGTTGTAATGTATTTTCATGTATAAAAAACTTTTAGCAAAATTAAGACATCCTCTCTACATTTTCTTCGTTCGTTTTTCTAAAAGCTTTTTCTTTACTTTGAATATTACGAAGGGAATGTTTGGTTTTGGGGGGTGGGGGTGGAATTGAACTCTAAACCAAAGGTGTGAGAAACGACTAAGATGCCACTAGACCACTTGGGTCTTTGCATTTTTTTTATTCCTTTGTTGCCTTGTTTTTCTCTCCTTGTATTATACCTATCGTGCTATTATTTTCTTCAATTTATGTTAGATTTTGGGGATGATTTTGATGAAGCCATAGCCAAGATACTCGTATAATAACAGTTCGGTCGAGTGGGTCAAGTGGAATCTTACAACAATCATAACTTTTTTTGGGAAAAATTATGATCATTGGTGTGTGAAGAGGAAGATTTCATCTCTTGTAGTAGATTTATGGGGTATAGCCGCATAGCTATAAAGGTTCCCTTCTATTTTTTTGATGAGAAATTTTCAATCACTCTAAATCACATTTGAATTCAAAAAGACAGGATAATAATAAGTCCAATCACATTCAAAACCATAAGCACAGGAATGAGTAGCAATGGTGTAGGCAACGATATTGGCCTCATGACGAGTAAAGGTGCATCTCCACAAGCTATCTCTACCAAGAGTAAATTAATATTGTGCGAAAGAAAAGAAAATGGGTGAGAATCAGATTTCGACTTCAAGCTCTTCACCAAAGTCAAGCAATCAGACTCTAATTGGAAGCCCATTTCGCTTAGCAAAAGAGAGACCTTCAAAGAAGGCATAGTGTCACGGGCTGGTTTACGGCTCTTATACGTTGTCCAGCACCCGTGCTGCCTTAGCGTTCTGCCTCGTGCAGAAACGATGCTAAGTCAGCCTGCACACAATGTCCCACACGACGTCCCGTACGTCCCCCTAACCGCTCAAGGTTAAAGCCCACAAACGTGTAGCGAATATGGTTGAGAACGGGAATATGTAAAGTATAAACGGACTAGGAGAACGTTAGAATGTTTTATTGACACTACAATAACACAATGTTTACAGGAACGACACTCCACCTCGGACAAGTGTTTCACTCTTTCTTGCACCTCGCTAACTCTCCTATCATCACCTATACAACTCCCCACTAGGAGCCTCCGATCTCATATTCTCTCTACCACACTCTCCTCTCTCTACTAATTTACAATGCGGTTCACCCCCTATTTATAGACAAGAACACAAAACGTCATGGGCCGGGCTTGGATCCGTTTGTGGCATGGCAGCCCACCTGCCAGTCGTCTCCCAACACGTTCCAGCATGTCGGCAGCCCCCTGCAAGCATATTTCGGCCTAGCTGTGCGTCCCATGACACAGCCGTCCTACTTGACTTGTGCAGTCGTCGTTCTGGACTGGCCAGTCGTCATTCCAGCAACTTGCAGCCGTCATTCTGGGCTTTTCCAGCAACATTCCAGCTGTCGTTCCAGCTCTCGGGCAGCCGTCGTTCTGGACCGTTCCAGCAACACAGCTAGCTGCACGGCCGCCCTCTCGGCCACTTGCGTCCCAGCTGTACAGCAGTCGTCTGCTCACTTGCATGGCCAGCTGTGCAGCCGTTATCTCCAACCGTCGTTGTTGACCGCTCAGCTCCACGGCTGAAAGCCATCAGAATTCGGCCCCAACACTTAGCCAAATTTCTGAGGCGTTCTACGCCAGAACGTTCCACACCGTTCTGGTCCAATTCAGCCAGCTCTGCGCTGCCATCCTTGGGGCCGTTGCTCACAGCCTTACCACATGTCCCCTGCCGTGTGGCGCCGGTCCACCCGGATCTGCCTCAGCCTAGAACCCGTTCCTTCCTCGATGCCATCCCGCACCTCTTGTGCGCCTTGGCCTCACCTGTGTGCTGCCGTCTAGCTCGGCCTAGCACCTGTGCCTTCTTCGATGCCATCCCGTACCTCTTGTGCACCTTGGCCTGGGCCGTGTGCTACCGTCTTCTAGGCTGACCCTCTCAGCCATGCACGCACGTCCTCTGCTGTGCCGACCGTTCACGCCGGTTCCTCATTTGGCCATGCCCACGTCGTCCCTCGCTGCCGCCTCGTGCACTCCTCGTGCATCTCGGCCTCGCCCACAGGTAGCCTCAACTGACGTGCCACATGCAGGGCGTGACAAAAGGCTTAAGCTAGTTTGACATCTGGTTTTCCTCTTTTCTTTGCCACGAAATAGCCAACAACTCAACCAAATCCATCTCGAACTGCATCCCTCATTGCAAAGGTATCATCATTTTCCTTCGCCACAATATCGGTATTAAGAAGGCGGAATCCATCTACTAGATCGGAAGAGCACACGTCTGATGGTCGACCCCTGTTTTCCAATGACATGCCTCTGGAGAAAGTCCTGAATGTTATTAGCAATAATCTCAAGTTGCCTGATTATACCCCATACGAAACTCTTTCCTTTCAAAACCAGATTGTCCAAGTTGTTGCAACAATAGAAAGAATATCATAAGCATATGCTGTTGAATGAATACCGGATTACGGAAAGATTTAACCGTAATACCATAGATTGAACACCGATAAACAATCCTCTCTCTCTCTCTCTCTATATATATATATATATGATAATAACAAATACAAGGATAATTAAGTGAACTGTACATAACAATCTAAAGACAAGATCGGAAGAGCACAAGATATCGAATAACTCCCTTAGTTATTCCTTTGTTTGTCAAACAAAGTCTTGACTTTTCTTGCTATC
>CAVNYN010229853.1:0-15075 GCA_963692815.1 Nyctanthes arbor-tristis
CTTGGAGATCAAGAGGAAGAGGTTTACATGAAAATACTACAGGGTTTTGAAAGAAAGGGGGAGCAACGTGTTTGCAAACTCCATAATTCCCTATATGGTTTGAGATAGGCATCTAGAAACTTGTACCAAAAAATTCACTACAGCTCTTGCTGGTGTTAATTTTTGAAAATCACATGTAGATCACTCTTTGTTCGTTTCTATTCATGGCACTTCATTTTAGGCAATTCTCGTATATGCAGTTGATTTAATAATTATTGGTATAGACATGGTGCGGATATATGTATTAAAGAAATATTTGAATGAAAATTCAATATTAAAAATTTAGGCAAGTTGAAAACATAAAGAAAAATTCTAGATATGGACTTTGATACTAATAGTCCATATCTACTTTACGCCGTGATGTAGAGTTCAAAAGCAAAAAAAAAAATTGAAAAATTTTACAAAAAGACAGCAGCTGGATCCTCATCACCACTTCTGTCATTAATAATAATAATAATAATAATAATAATAATAATCATCATCATCACTACCAATAGTAGGACCATCCATGAAATTATCATTATATCTAATCTTTTTATGACTTTTTTGTCCTCATTGTCAAAATCTACCCACTCATGTTTCTATCATTTAAGAGCAACTTCTCCTCCCCTTATCTTCCTTTTTACCAAAAAAAAAAAAGAAAAAATAGTTTATGTTTTTTTTCTTGGGGTAAAAATATAGTTCATGTTTTTGTAACATAATTTTATAAGTAAAAGTACTTTTAAATTATTGAAAAGAAATTCGATGGCGAAGTTTAATAAGGAACGGGGTAGGTAAGGCATGCATATAAGATATTGGAGATTGAGGTTTTCTACATTTCAAGTTTTCAATATTTTAATTTTAATAAATTAACTGCCGTAAAGTCTTCTCTATCATACGAAAAAAAAAAAAACAATAGTTAGATTTTATAACGACACATTGTGAGAAATTAAAAATAATAACATTTAAAAAAAGCATATGCCTCGTACTCCCTGAAGCGTGAGTCTTATTCAATGAGATGCAAGCCTTAAAAAAATAGATCAAAAATTTTGAGTCTCAAGGCATAATGTACGCTAAGGAGTAAAAGGTGAGCCTCAACGTGAGATTTAGCCATTTAAAATAACGCTCGTTGTCATATAAATGTGGTATTGAATGATAGTTTAAATCATTTAGATCATTTATCCATATATTTAGTTTCACTTATTATATAATATACCACATTGATTGCTAGCTAAACTGATACTAAGTACTACCGATACTATAAAGCATTATTTTTTATTTTACTTAGAAATGATCTAAAATTCCACACGTCGATGATTGTGCTTGTGATAATTTGAGTAATTACAGCCTATTTTAAAATTCTAAATCATTTTAACTTAATAATTTTTTTTTTTAATTTCCTTTCAAATTTCAAGGTTGATTGGAATGACAATTATATCTGTAAACACACACGAAAGTGTTTTCTTTCCTTCTCCTAAGTAATTTTCATTTATTTATTTTTTGTGGCAAAATAGTTCTTAATATATTTTGCTACCCTCACCAAACAAGGAACAAAAGGGGAATAATCAAGTGGGAGTGTCATACTCTATTTAAATTTTTTTATCATATTATAGTGGAGGGAAATTGAACCCTTGACTAAGGGTTTAGAAATCTAATTAGGATGTCATTAGACTACAGATGTCTTAGCCTATGTAAACTATTATTATAATTTCATCCATCACTAATTTGATAACTAATCAATTATCACTACACATTTTAAATCTCCACCACCCATTTTAGCACGTTATCATTTCTTAATTTGATTTTTATAAGTCTCGATTATTTTATTCAAAAGAAAATGGCACCAGTGGATTTGAGGTTTTACCACAAATTTTGAACAATTGAGTATCGTCTGTGAAAAGAGAAGGTTTAGAGAAATGGTGTGTATGTGTGCGCCTATATATATATATATATATCTTTTTTTGTTTTTTTAGAGTACAATAACAAATCTGTTATATATATATATATATTTTTTTTGAAAGTAAAATTACAAATCTGTATTATGGCAGTATGAATACATATAGATATTTATCTTATTGAAATATAGTGCCAACAAAATCAATTATGCAAACCCACATATAGTAGGAATACACACTACAATTAAATGTAGAAAATATCCAATAAAGGGGAATCAAACCTGAGATCTCTAGGTTTTAGTACATCGGCTTAGCCCCCTAACCAAATGGTCTAGGCCTTATTGGCCCTTGTTTCCCCCTTAATTTAAACGGAACGTAATGTAATGGATAAGAAAATAAAATTCTACCGAATATATATTTTGTCATTCATTTTATCGTTCATTTTTTCATCTAACTTGCTCATATATAGCATATCTTATTTAACAGGTCAAATTCACATGTGGTATCTAACCTTTGCATATTATATCGACTAGGTCCCTATTGTTTTTTCAACGTCATAGGTCCCCAACCTTCTATAAATTCACACGTAAGGTCCTTATTCCCTTTAAAATGACATTTATACCCTCACTCATTTTTAAATGCACTCTTTAAATAAAAGAAAAAATAATTTAAAAGAAATTAAAAATATTCCCTCCATTCAACAAAAATAGTCATGTATTTTTTTCCGTCCGTCCTACAAAGATATGTTATTTTCCTTTTAAAATAAAGTTGAAATCTAAGTTTTCATATATGTCCTTATTTAATATGTATTATTATTAACGAAAAAGAATTATTGAAATACAATAATTAGTAAACGAAAGTTTATATTAAGAAAATGTACATAAACTTTACTTTTCCAATAATATTAATTATACTTTTCTTAATCGGTGTGAAAATAGGAATAAGCCTATATTTGTGGGACAGTGAGAGTAGCAAAAAAATGTACGAAAAAATAATTTATATAATTCCCAACTGGACTATAAATGGGAAATTCTAGCATTCATTTTCAACAGCAAAAGAAGAGATCACTGTTTTACTGTCTACTGCTCCAATTATCATTGGAAATGGTAAAGAAAAAATGGCGTTTCCCCAAAAAAGAAAAACAAATTGTTCGATATTTGTCATTTCCAATTAGGTTAGGGGTAGGGGTGGGATAAGTAACTATGTAGGTAGGTGGAAAGAACTTTACTTTCGTTTTATTTTTTATTATTTTTACTATTTTTTAGTTTTTTAATTTTTTTAAAGAGTAAAGGCATAAATGTTACAAATAACCTTATTTAAGAATTTAGATGACCAATCGTATTGCCATTACAAAAATTATTTACTACAGCCACACTAAAAATTAAATAAAAATTTTATAAAAAAACTACAATTAATGTACTACTTTAGTCATGAGTAAATGAAATGGAAAATAGAAAGTGAAAAATTAAGTAAGAGAGCAAAAATTTCACTATCACCCCCACTGATCCACTACCCAAAATAAAAATAAAACCATAAACTTGAAACAGCACCACAAGAAGGACAGTGGTCACCGGCTGTGCACGTAAACCCGTGAACCACAAGAGGTGGGAACGTGCGTTTAGAAACATCACAATTCACAACGTAGTTTATTGACTATATCAAAAAGGGTTTACTAAGGAGGTGGAGGCATACACACAAAAATCTTGATGCTTGCAATATTCAATTTAACAAACTAGCAACAGTCATTTGTTTAGATTTAGACCACGATAGTGTTTGCAAAATATATTTGCAAACCAAAAGCCATTGAATAATAAGAATTTGGTTTTGTCTTCTTGGTTTCTTTGGTTTGATTTTCTCTATCTCCAATGGTGAAAGTCGTGGAAGGACGAAGAAGAGGGGCAATGGGAGTTTGGCCAGTGCATCCAATGCTTCTTCCAATTTCATCATCCTTTTTTCTTCCCAGAAACTATGGAGTTGATTATTGATTTAGGTAATTTATTTATCTATTTATTTTCAAAAAAGTAGTTTACACTAGAATTAAAGAGCAATTTTTTTTCCAGCAAAATGTGGAATTGATTGTTGATTAAAAGAAAGTGGTGTACATAAGAATAAGAATTAATATAAAGGCGGAAAGTGACTTGGAGTTAAAAGGTTGTCCAGGTAATTTTATTTAAGCCCATTTTTGTAAATAATAAAGGGGAGTTTGCATATGTTACTTTGCACATCAATGAATTTCCATATTTACTGTGTCATGTTTTTTTTTCCACATATACTGTGTTGTTATATTTCTATGTTATTTTGTTATTTACCCCCTAACCACCCCACCTTGCCCTCACCCCAACCACCCCACCCCCGGTTGGCCGGAATCCGGCTAGCTGCAAACGACTGGCAGCTGGATGTTGGAATCCATCCTGCCACAGGGATCCAGTGATTTTTTTTTTTAATTTCCCTTTTTTGCTCTTTTCTTTCCCCTTTTTTGGCTCTTTTTCGTTTCTCCCTAATTCTTTTTAATTTTTTACATTTTTTTTGTTTCATTTTTCCATCAATGATGTCGGAATCTTCTTCTTCTTCTTCTTTTTCTTTTTTCTTTCAATTTTGTTTTTGCTTTTTTATTTGTTTTCATTTTTTCTTTTTCCTCTAACAATTTTTTAACAAAACTTGCTATATGATAAACAATATTTTCACATTTAAAGGTTTGTTATATGTGCAACAAGATATGTTATTTTCTATAACAAGCTATGTTATTTGTGTAACAAAATATGCATTTTTTTGTCTAATAGTCTATATTATTAAATAATCTATATTATTTATAGAATCACCTAATGTAGATCACATGGCGGAATGGATTGAGGGAGAACTGGATAGAAGATCAGGTTGAAATTTGGATTTTTTGGAAACGACGAGACGATCGGTTGATGAGCACCATCAGTTTTTGGCAATCCGAGATCATTTAGGCCTTTAAATTTATGATTTTCTATTTTTCTATTTTTTCTGATTTTTTATAATTTATTTTTTGATTTTTTTACCATAGGGCATATCTATAGCTATTTAAATGTCGTTTAGACTTGTTTAATAATTTATTGCTTAATAACAATTTATGTTCATAGCAGACTATGTTATTTATCCAAAAAGTCATGTTATGTGTATAACACGCTATGTTATTTGTATAACAAGTTTTGTTAACAAGCTATGCAACTTATGTAACAAGATATGTTACCCATGTAACAATATATGCTGTTAAACAATTTGTATTGTTGTATAACAAACTATGTTTTCTATACAACAATCTATGCTATTTGTAAAATAACATATGTTATTTGTTTAACAAGTTGTATTATTTGTATAACCACTTATATTATTTGTATAACAATCTATGTTTAAATTGCATAACATCATCTATTATATGAATTAAAACATCAAATAAATAATGCTATATGAATTTAAAAAGAAAAAATGATTAGAAATAAAAGATAGAAAATAAAGAAAAAAGGGAAATAAGGAAAGAAATCGGTAAACAGAAAAAAATTCTGACTGGCCGTAATTTGGCCGACCAGTCGGCCGATGAGTGGGAGGTGGGTACAGAGTGTTATGCGGCTAGGGAGGGGGTATTAAAAAAATATTTATTACAGAGGAAAAATAATAAAACAGATCGGAAGAGCACACATACTTGTTATCTGTGTATCACAGTATGTTGGAGGGTATTTTTAGAATTTAAAACTTGTATCAGGTATATTTGGAATAAACTAAACTTACGCAGGTATTTGTGAAAAGACCCCAATAATAAAAGTATTTAAAAGTGTGGTGTATGAAACAATTTGTATAGTGGTAATATAATTACCCAATTTATAAAAAGCCCAACTCACAGTGCTAAAAAAAAGGGGACCCGACTGATATAATATGCAACGGTTGAGGACAATATGCTAAAATTATGCTTTACGGCCAAGTTTTACGAGAAAGTATTCTTTAGTCCAGTGAGGGAGACTTGATCATTTCAAAATTTTGGGTGTAAGGTGAATGAATGGAAAAAGTACCTTTTATGGTCAAGCAAGGTATTTATAGGAGCAAGTCACTAACCATTTTTACCCTCATTGATGTACCTTATCGCTTTGCTCATGTATATCATATTCGTATGTGCCACATTTGTGTACTTATCATTCCTGCATTACATTTCGTGCTTTCACATTTACATTAAACATAATTCCCTCTTAAGTATTAATTCTATAATCACAAACCCCCAACTTTCAAAAAAGAGACTTAGTATTTTTGAAGAGAGTGACTTCAATCATAAATCTTGTTCCGTAAGATATTGTATGATAGTAAAAAAAAATTCCAGTTTCCTTTATCATTGTGATTGTTTTTTCATTTATACGATTCCCTAAAAGAACTAACTATCTTACATCTTTCCCTCTTTATCAGAAAAGATGTATAGACCATAATACCCTTATTTTTTAAATTGTATTTGGTACACAAATTGAGGCAACTATTACTGTCCCTTTCACTCATGTCCTTATATGTTTCTGCACTCTGAATTGGATGAATTTTTTCATTCCCTTTCCTGCAATAGTGACGAAATCTCTACCTTCAACTTCTGCTCTGAAGATCCTTTATTTTTGGTCCTAGCCCAGAAAGTGAATCAATTGGACATCTCCTTTTAAGTCCACAGCCTCTCTCGTTTCTAGGTAAAACCCTATTTCTTCTGACTCTGAGATTTTTATCGAATTGCAATTTCACCTTTTTTCCAATTGAAAATTATGGTGAGCAAGTTTATTTTTCTACCGGTATCATACATTATTCTTATCAAACCATGAGTGTTTACTATTGTGTTCGCCTTTTTGCATTTTTTCTTTATTAGAGTTTTTGTTTTGCCTATTCATCTTCTTCTTTAATTTCCCCTTTTCTGTGCCCTAAACTCTATTCTCACATTTTTACTGCAATGACTACTAAGATAGCTACTAAAAAGCCCCTACTAATAGAGCCGGTAAGAAACAGAAAACCATAGATGTTGCCATTTCCTTTGTTCCCCCCAGTGAAGATAGACCCATTTGTGATTTCCCTTTAGACACCAGCGAATTGAAAAGTCAAAAAATTTGAGAACAATTTATGTCAAAGTTTTACCTTCTCACCTTTCCTATGTCTTCTCTTTTTACATATAGAGTTCCTCAAAATGATGAAACAATTGGTTTAGTTCAAGATCGTGAAACTGCGATATACTCATATTGTATTCAAATAGGCTTATGATTCCCCATTCACCTTTTCATTTCAGATTTACTTTTCATTTCACAACTCACCCCTAGCCAAAAATGTCCAAAGCTTGGCATTGTATCCACATGTATTTAATTAGGTGCCTTCGAAATGACATAGCCCCTTCAGTTAATTTTTTCCGTAATTTCTTCACAATGAAGAAAACCAAAGCAAGTAATAGTTGTAAAGTTTTTGCTCATAGACAATAAAAAAGAGTGGGCTCTAAATTATACTCCCTGCTAATCCTCAATCAATACACCGATGGCGTAAAAGATTTTTCTTGGTGAAACCTCCTGAAGGCCAATCCTTTGATTTTGTTAAAACTTGGAGAGCTTCTCCCTTGAAGCCCTTTAACACCCTTCTAGAATTAACTGAGTCTGATTAGTCTTCTATAGAGGCTGTATCGCAAATACACTGCATGTGACATCCCAGGTTTTATGGAACAAAAGTCAAAGGTGGAATAGTCAAGTCAAAGTCAAAGTCAAAATTAAATTATTTGGGCCAAGATCTAAGTCATCAAAGAATTTAAGAGGAAGGATTAAATGTTGAAAGACTCATGGGTAAATAATATTTTTGCTAAGGACCAACTTATAGCACATAAGAAATTTGAGGGACCTTGAGTGCAATAATCCATATAAATGAAAGACTTTCTTGCATTTGGAGGTCTACGCACACAAACACGCACTACACACATGGCTTTCGGCAGAAAGGAAGAAAAATGGAAAAGAAAAAAAAAAGAAAAGAAAAGAAGGATAAAAGGGAGAAAAACTTGGGGGGTTTTGCACTTGGTTGACATGATTTAGCACATGAGCATTGGATTTTCTTCCACAAATCTAGTAGGTAAGTCAATGAAATTATTCTTAGGGTTTATGCATTTTCTATTGAGGGTTAAATTTATAGTTTATTTCTATGATTTGAGACTAAATAATTAATGTTTATGTTGAAAGAATGATGGTTTTATGAGATTAATTACCTATTTAAGATTTTTAAAGTATGGGCTTTGTTTGAGATGTTAGGTTTTTAAATATTTGTGTTGATCTGAGAATTTAGATAAGTTAAATATATTATTAAGTCCTATTTTGGTTTAGTTTGTGCTAGAGAATATGAAATTAAAATATATGAAGTTAGCATTGGAGTATGAGAATTTATGATACAAATATGGGTTTAAAAGGGGTATGAAGGCTGAATTTTGTAATAAATTGACGTTTGGGCTTTAAATTCATGGAATTAAGATAATTTGGTAGTTGAAGTGTGCTTAAGCGTGACTACAAGAAATGGATGTCGTGTATGCACAACGTCTAGCTTTATTATGGTTGGATTATAGTGAGATAAAAATGAGAAAGAATTAAATTGGGATTTATGGGGTGGTTGATTTTAATTGATATGTATGGACATCATATGAGGTTGATAAAGTATAAGTTGGAATGAAGTGTATTGGTGTTAAATTAAAGGATTGGCGTTATGTAAATGTTGAGAACAAACTTAAGGGAAATTTTATTCATGTGACTAATGTTAGTTGGAAATATTATTAGGCATTTTATGACATGATAGCATGGTATATTTTAAGGATTATAGTTGGACGTATGATTTGATATATACATGTTATTGGGTGATGATTACATAAAGTAAATGAGGTGTTGCTATATGTGTTGATTTATTTGGTTGTAAGCAATTAATGGAGTGAAATAAGTAAATCGAAATAGGGGAAGTCAAGAAATGGAATGATTGGGAAGTTATGAAAATATAAATTGTCTAGATAACAAGATATTATGAGAAAAGAATTGAAGTTTAAAAGTCCTTATATTATGCTACAAGAAAAACGAAAGGGGCTACATGTACATGGCTACTTAGCCGGTGAGTGGAGATCTTCCTCTTCTTTCTTTCTTTTAAATGAAAGTTGAATTATACTTGAATTCATGTGGACTGGAAATGTTTTATGATGATGATGTATTTCATAAGAACTTGAAATGTTTTTTGAGGACTTACTTTTAGAAATGATGCTTCATACCTTTTAGAGAAACGTTCTATTTGAAATATGATTTATGATGAATGAAGATCCCCCAAATTTGTATCAAATGTTATGAATATACTGCCTATGAGCGAAGGGACCTATGGCTCAAGCTGACCAAATGAGCACCGCCCAGGCAAAGGGGCCTATGTGCTAGTTATGGCTCAAGCTGTTTAATTGTGCCGCTTAGGGCGAAGGGGTCATAAGGTACCTATGGCCCAAGCTAATTGTTTACGCGCGTATGACTTGATATCATAATCATGTGTTATGTTGGACACTCTTTGGGGAAAGCTCTATAAGGATCTTGAAAAGAAATGATTTTCATGATACTTATAAGAGTTTCAATGATTCTATAAATGTTTCGATGTGCGATGAATTCAAGTTGATGAATTTTATGATGATTGTTAGAATGAAATGATGTTCATGATATTTTCTAATACATAATAATTTTTATAAATGTTCATGTTATGCTGGAACTGGGTTCAAAATATGAAGGTTAAATATTCGAGATTTCGCAAAGTTGTATTATGATTTTCTAAAGCAGGTTATTTAAAAACTCCACTCACTGGGCTTGTTAGCTCATGTGTTTTCTAAATGCTTTTCTCAACAGGTGGCAATTGGAGTTTGGGAAACACATCAGGATCGAGCCTGCTATTTCCAGAATTAAGCCACCATCTAATGAAATGAACTGTTATAGGGTTTGTTGTTAGTATGATTTTCAGATTTTGATGGGGTTAAGCAACTAGTATACATTGAGATTATGAGTAAGCATAATTGGTTTTGGTATAAATTTTCATATTTGAAGTATTCCTACTGGTGGCGATGGGAAATTATTACATTGTGATGTGTATTAGGGTTGAGGTTAGCTATTATGCAGGTTGGCTTTTGTGAATAATTAGAGGAGATGCTGTTGAAAATTTTTTGATCACTAGCATGTGCACGAGCCATGACGGTAAATTCTGACTTCTAGTTGGAATTTATCTTCCGATCTCATCACACTTCTAGTAAGTTAGAGGTACTGGGAGTGGGGCGTGTCAGTTTGGTATCAGAGCCAGGTTATTGGTATTTACGTTGCAATATACTAGCATGCTCATGTAATAGATTCTGTTAATCGTGTAATGTGGTGGCAAGGCCCACAAGTATAAGAGATGTTGCCCCAAACTTCCATTGCTTCCAATAAAGGTAATGATAAGACATATGATGAAGTATATGATTTAGTTTATGATGATTCGTAATTAATGAAAGTTCACATGGTATAAGTGATGAATTAAGTTTAGCAAGAGGCAGTTAGTACTAATGAAATATATTTATCCATTTCATCTTATAGAAGTTGGGTAATCTACGTTATCCCTTCTTGTATAAAGGAATGCTTGACAGAATGAATTTACGAACATCATTTTAGAAACAAAGATAAGAGAAGTAAACGATGGATATGAGAAAAAAAGCCTCCACAATAGATTTATGTTCTTACCATTTTCGATAACATGTGTCTCATTCTCAATTCTTTGTACAGCTTATCTTCTTGACCATTCAGTGCTTTGAAGATATCTTAAAAAATGCAAATCACTGTCTCAGATTAACTCAATCCAGGCTTTCTTGATGATTTCAGCCTCCAAAATATATTCCATTACAGTACTATCCTAAGGGCTTTCTTCAACAGCTAGTATCTCAACTAAATCAGTTTCTATTTTGTCCTAATGTTGCAAAATGATGTCATTCTAACTATCTGATTTATCCCTTTCCTATAAAGGCCTTTACATAGATTTTGATCATCAAACTTGTTGGGGGTGAAGATCATGTCTTGAGAACTCGGTTTGCCTTTCGTACCTTCTATAATCAAATTTTGATCATGTAAGACTAGATGTTCTTCAATATAAGGTTCTCAGCCTTAATGTTTAATGAAATGTGTATGATAATTGTTATTCGAGTTTCTAGCATGCAATGATATTCCAACTTCTATTGTGCAGAAGTCCATCTTCACTATCATTAGAATACTTATGATTATTACTAATTACCATATTCCTCAGACTTTGCAAGCCAGTCTCTAAGCTCTGAAATTGCAAATTGTTATCAAAGTTCAAGATATTGTTATATAGTTGCTGCTGTTTAAGATTCATGTGAACTATTTTCTGAAAAGTTGTAATCAGATTCCAAGTTCAGAAATTGTGCAAATTGGTACTTGAGTTTTAGTCCAATACAAGTCTTTCAATGTATCAGAATTGAAGTACCTAAAGATTGAGAGGACAAATTTACAGATAAAATATCCTTTCATTGTTTAAACCATATGATTTGAAGATCAGAATACCTAAGGGTGCCAAATATTTCCTTCATGTCCTTTAGAGCTTCAATCAAGCCAGGTAACATGATAATTACCATTTTCTTCTTCTATTTTAAACGGCTATATGTATGTTATCCATTTCTTGGATATATTTTCTTGGCACCAATTCATTTCTATTATCTTATACAAAAGCTCCTATTGTACAATTTGATGCTCCAATTCATTACTAATGCCTCGATTCTTTGCATGAATTGGGGATTAACAGTTTCTATACAAACTACTCAAATGATTGAATTAGTTTGATTCCTTCCCAATTTTATTTGGTATATAACCTGAAAAGGGTTCTCGAGTTCCATGCCTTGTAGCCCTAACACCTTTAAATAAGATGTTTAATTTTTAGCATGCTTCCGTCCCCTGATTGAAAGTTTGATGTTGTGAAATTCTTCTGCAGTAACATTGCCAATTTATGTTCATGTCATCATATCTTGTAATATGATGGAAATGAGCACTTAAATCACAACTTCAGTTTCTTTCCCCACCACTTGTTGCTTCTATGAATGGTTTATTTCATTGGATCATATCATATATCAGTTCTTTTCTCATTAAATTAGCCCAAAGTTGCCATTATCCTTCAGTGCATTATGTATTTTCAATTTCTTGTGACCCTAATCCTTCAAGTAGGCACAGAAATTTATTAGTGATATTCCTTCTATCTAGTCTCATTGAAGTGCCCAGTTGTTCCGGCTTCACCAATGTCTTCTTGAGAAAAGTTTTGGTAAAAGATTCAAGAGTTAAAGCCTTCCAAATTACTTTGATCCTTCCTCAGTTCCTATGAATTCTTATCATTGATCAGGAACATGTTCAAAAGCTTAGAACTATGAGTACTTACAAGAGTCTTACTACTAAGATTACTTACAAGCATATAGTGAACGGGTAGGAAGTCATTATTTGTATGTAATTGGAACAATGTTGTAAGCATGAATTAAGAAAGTCAAAGGATAGCTAATTTTGAGTCACCATTGCTACTGAGATTTTGGGAAATAGAGTATCATGATAGTTTTCAAGATGAAAGGATATTAGAGGTGACTACGAAGTGGATAACTTATGCCCATGAATTGAGTAGATGAAGCATGGGTATCATATGAATTATAAGGGAAGCGTGAGCTGGAAGAATGTAACTATGGTTATCTGGTTAAAATTTTCATTGTTAAGTCTCGTAATTAGAGATTCATGGTTCATTGCAAGATTAATCAAAAGTGGAAATGATTATGAGAAAAATGACAGCAGGGGATATACATACAGTGAAAAGTTCTCAATAAAAAGAAGTTAAATATTAATACATAAGAGTGAAGTTATTAAGATAATGAATTATGCGAGTCACAGATGAAATTTCGAAGATGAAAAGTGAAAGACTTAGTTTAGTCAGACATAAATATTGAATAAGCGAAAATTCTACTAGCAAGTTATTGGAGATCACATATTATAGAAGAACTACATGTAAGGGTGACAGACAAGTGAAATCTTTGTAATTTCATTTTTTAGACCTTACGATTGTTGAATTTCGAGGACGAAATTCTTTTGAAGAGGGTGAGTATTGTGACATCCCAGATTTTATGAAACAAAAGCCAAGGATGGAATAGTCAAGTCAAAGTCAAAATTAAATTATTTGAGTCAAGATCTAAGTCATCAAAGAATTTAAGAGGAAGGATTAAATGTTGAAAGACTCATGGGTAAATATTTTTGCTAAAGACCAACTTATAGCACATAAGAAATTTGCGGGACCTTGAGTGCAATAATCCATATAAATGAAAGACTTCCTTGCATCTGGAAGTCTACCCACACAAACACACACTATACACACGGTTTTCGGCAGAAAGGAAAAAAAAAAAAAGAAAAGAAGGTGAAAAAGGGAGAAAAACTTGGGGGTTTTGCACTTGGTTGACATGATTTAGCACATGAGCATTGGATTTTCTTCCATAAATCTAGTAGGTAAGTCAATGAAATTATTCTTAGGGTTTATGCATTTTCTATTGGGGGTTAAATTTATAGTTTATTTCTATGATTTGAGACTAAATAATTAATGTTTATGCTGAAAGAATGATGGTTTTATGAGATTAATTACCTATTTAAGATTTTTAAAGTATGAGCTTCGTTTGAGATGTTAGGTTTTTAAATATTTGCGTTGATCTGAGGATTTAGATAAGTTAAATATATTATTAAGTCCTATTTTGGTTTAGTTTGTGCTACAGAATATGAAATTAAAATATATGAAGTTAGCATTGGAGTATGAGAATTTATGATACAAATATGGGTTTAAAAGGGGTATGAAGGCTGAATTTTGTAATAAATTGACGTTTGGGCTTTAAATTCATGGAATTAAGATAATTTGGTAGTTGAAGTGTGCTTAAGCGTGACTACAAGAAATGGATGTCGTGTTTGCACAACGTCTAGCTTTATTATGGTTGGATTATAGTGAGATAAAAATGAGAAAGAATTAAATTGGGATTTATGGGGTGGTTGATTTTAATTGATATGTATGGACATCATATGAGGTTGATAAAGTATAAGTTGGAATGAAGTGTATTGGTGTTAAATTAAAGGATTGGCGTTATGTAAATGTTGAGAACAAACTTAAGGGAAATTTTATTTATGTGACTAATGTTGGTTGGAAATATTATTAGGCATTTTATGACATGATGGCATGGTATATCTTAAGGATTATAATTGGACGTATGATTTGATATATACATGTTAATGGGTGATGATTATATAAGGTAAATGAGGTGTTGAAATATGTGTTGATTTATTTAGTTGTAAGCAATTAATGCAGTGAAATAAGTAAATCGAAATAGGGGAAGTCAAGAAATGGAATGATTGGAAAGTTATGAAAATATAAACTGTCTAGACAACAAGATATTATGAGAAAAGAATTGAGGTTTAAAAGTCTTTATGTTATGCTACAGGAAAAACGAAAGGGGCTACATGTACATGGCTACTTAGTCGGTAAGTGGAGATCTTCCTCTTCTTTCTTTCTTTTTAATGAAATTTGAATTATACTTCAATTCACTTGGACTTGAAATGTTTTATGATGATGATGTATTTAATAAGAACTTGAAATGTTTTATGAGGACGTACTTTTATGAAATGATGGTTCATGCTTTTTAGAGAAATGTTCTATTTGAAATATGATTTATGATGCATGAAGATCCCCCAAATTTGTATCCAATGTTATGAATATGCCACCTACGGGCGAAGGGGCCTATGACTCAAGCTGACCAAATGAACGCAGCCCAGGCGAAGGGGCATATGTGCTAGCTATGGCTCAAGCTGCTTAATTGTGACGCCTAGAGCGAATGGGTCATAAGGTACCTATGGCCCAAGCTGATTGTCTACGTGCGTATGACTTGATACCATAATCATGTGATATGTTGGATACTCTTTGGGGAAAGCTTTCTAAGGATCTTGAAAAGAAATGATTTTCATGATACTTATAAGAGTTTCAATGATTCTATAAATGTTTCGATGTGCGATGAATTTAAGTTGATGAATTTTATGATGATTGTTAGAATGAAATGATGTTCATGATATTTTCTAATACATAATAATTTTTATAAATGTTCATGTTATGCTGGAAC
>CAVNYN010229857.1:0-35740 GCA_963692815.1 Nyctanthes arbor-tristis
GTATGCCAGTGAAGGGTTAATTGCTGAGGCAGCAAGGATACCTCCTTTGCAGCAACCATCAGTCCTGTTTTCTGTTATGGCATCTGGCATAAAATCAACTATCACAGGATCTTTTTCACATGAATGCGGTACTTCGAATTTGAACGATGAACAATTTCCTTGTTGGATAGCAAAGCACCATTCATTGACAAAATAACCTCGTCTTTCGCCCATACCCATCCTAGTTTCCAACCTGGCTTCTCTACATGACGATACTGGTAGTAGTTTTGGATAGTTACTCTTGCCTGCAAGAAGCAGTCAGATTAACTCACAGGTGCATGTGTTACAAAGGCTAAAATGCCAAAAATGGCATTTTCATGCAGAGATGATTTGGCGTGTTATATTTAAATTTTCTGATATCGTTTTCAAATCGCATTAAGCGCTTAATGCATTTTTGGTAGGCGGTACTTAAAATGACTGAGTAACTCTCTTTCACTGTACAGTTGAGCTGCTATTCAACCTTCCCTTCTAAAGGCATCATGGTTTGTCAAGTTAGACCAATTATAAAGAGTTTACCACTCATCAATCGATGTCATACATTCTCATCATCAGTGCAACGCAGAAGAACTAACTGCTAGATCCCTGACCACAGCTAGAAACGCTTGATCAGCCACGCCATGTCACTGAAACTTCACTTCACCATAGAAATTAATTGACACAAGTAAAAGAATGCAACTTTGGATGAACCACCTGGTTTATTGTAAAAGGTAAACTTCTTAAATTTTTTAACAGTAAGCACTAGCCTCTTTGACAAATGAATAGCTAACTTGTGCCACGAAAAATATCTCAAGTTAAACCAGAGTAAGCAGTGTCTCAACTGCAGGACTAACCACATATCCATTCGGTATATATTTCGTTATGTCAAAGGTAAACGTAATATCTCCTTCCGATCTCAAAGGGTCATAGCAATCTGCAACAAGAAAAAACTTGAGTGAGAAAAAGATGCATTGAAAAGGAAGGCGTGAAAATTTTAGAGTTTGAGGGATGCAAGTATCTGTAAAGAGAACATTGGGATGCCTGAAAATCTGCTTAGAGCAATTAACAAAAGTAATATCCATAGATAACGCGATGCGGGAGAGCTGACTGAATCCATGCTTTTGGGAATAAAGCAATAGAAATAAACAGAAACTGGCAAAGGGACTAATAAAATTTTCATCAGTTATAGCATCTGTGAAAGAATGCTCTGGACATTTTTCAGGTTTTCTTTATCAACATGATTGGAAGTTGGAAACAAAGAACCACCATTGGAAATATCAATTAGATGGAAAGAGACAAACATAAAATATCTCATGCTCCAAATGGAGATTCCTCCTTGACTAATATACACTAAACAACAAAAAATATAAAGATTGGCAGGCATCCCTCAGTCCTTATAAGGTGCAATGGAGGACGTGAGAACATCATGGAGAACATTTATCTATTTCATTTACTAATAAATTAATGTGTTGCGCCCAAGGAATAAATCCAAAATCGCTAAAGATAAAAACTTATCCTGATAATTTTCTTGTTTCTTGCTCCGCAAACTGTAGAAACCCCAAGCTGAATGTTCTAGTATTGTGCTCCATCATAAAGATGACTCTAAATCCTGCATAATAACAAATCAGCTATTTTCTAATTTCACAATGAAAGTTTCGTTTGTCTTCATTTTCCTTTTGGGAATGCTGAAGGAATGTAAATGATGTTTGAAGTTTTAAAAGTAACATAAATAAATATAATAAAACTGTATCGAAGATCCAATATTATGTTTTCATATGAGCAAAATATTGTACAGTATGTCAGTTGGTGTTTCCTTACTCTAAGATCATATAAACAAATGCATCCATTGATTTGTAACCTCAAATAGGGAGCAATCTCTTTATTCATATAATAAAAACATATGAAGTCAACCAGAAATAATATTCCAAGCATGATGCAACTCTATATTAATATACTTGTAATATGCAACTCTAAATTAATCTACTTGTAATGCATATTGACTTTAGAGATGAATATCTTACCATACAAGTGTTAAGAAATCAAAAGAACTAAGTAAACGGTTTGAGCCACATGCTCATCTGTCTGATTCTAACAACTAAAGCATTTAAACATCGTGATTCAACATGGTATTGACACGTAGAGTTCTTGGTTGCAGCCCGCATAGATTTCATGAAAATGTGAACTCAGCACGTGCTTAACAGATGTAGCAAAGACAAAACTTCTAAACAACTTCAACTTTTAAATCAATAATAACAAAACGTACAAAAATGACATGAGATATATAATAATTCCGGGAGCTCTGTACAATTATAAAATGAATGCTTACACCCAAGGGGTAAGGTGGCCAGCCATAACTCCTAGAGCAATTTCATCATCTCAACAAGTGGAGTAAATCTAGCATCTGTTTTTCTTTGAAACATTTTGTCAAATAGGTGAGTGTCAATTCAGGTGACCTATAGTTGGTAAATAATTTTGGCAGCAATATTTTATTGCGCAGACTGGGGCCTGCTTGCATTTCTAGTGACAGCATCTGGCAATGGTTCATGGTTGGACTCAAAGGAGGGTGCAATTTTGTAAACATCTCTTTTAACCCGTAATAATTTAGAAACAAAAGAGAAAAAGGATTTTGGATGAAAGTAATATTGAATTTATGCCCCCATTCCGAGTAAAATCAGCTCTTTCGAGCGCAGTGATTAAACAATTCCACTTTATGATCGGGTGGATAATTTTTTTTTTTTTAATTGCGACTCCGAACCACGCAACTAATTTATACATTCAAATTGGTTGATAAAAAATGCAGAAAAACAAAAATTATACATTCAAGTTGCAAAAAACCTCTTCAATGCAAATCATGTCCAACAAAAAGGTCAACTTGATGTGCTCTTGTGCACATCTATTCTAAAAATGGAAACATTCAACAGCAATCTGCTAACTCAGGGACTTGGTTTTGGGATTTGGACACAACTTCCCCATAAATTGATACACAACAACACCGACTCTGGATCCATTGGAGGGTTCGTCGTTGTGTACAACCTCGACATCGAAGAACTTCTTTGCCTTTTTGAAGAAGGCTGCTTCCTTCTTCCACCTCTTCAAATGAGCCATAAAAAACACAGCTTTTTTCTCAGTTTTCAACAAAAAGAATTTCAGGGTCTCAAGCAAAGGCTCGTAGAGATGATCGTGGTAGACTAAGTCAGACCCCATTATCAGATCGTACTCTCTGTCAATGGCATCCATGTTTTGAGTGTCACCCCATGCAAGAGGCGCAACTTGGACGGTGCCTCCGTGGAGCTTCAAGGTCTTGGTGTTGGCATCCACGTTGAACTGGATGTTGGGCAGCACGTGAGGGAGGTCTGTGACTGTGACATGATCCCCAAGGATGGCTGCTGCAGCAATTCCAACTGCTCCAGTGCCTGAGCCCAGTTCAAGAATGCGCCTTTTAGTGCTGAAGAGAGGGGTATGGCGGTCGAGAAGGTTGATTAGCGTGTTGGCAGCAGGCCAAAGTTGGAAGGAGAGGCCTTGCGACGGGAGTTGTCTTATGACTACCTTGGAGTTGATCGATTGGAAGCTGTAAACTTGCTGCTGCTCTTCTGGTTGTACCCGTTGACTTTCTTCAGGAACGTCTTCGAGTACTACCGATTTGAAGATAGTGAAAGGGTTGTTGATGTCAATGTGGGGACGGGAAGGAGTGGTCATGGTTGTCCTGGAATTGACGAAGGTGGCGGTGGTGGTGGCGGCGGCGGCAATGTGACAAAAGTTTGAAGAACGCTTTCTTGTGGTATGAGTAAATTTCAGAATTTGCAAAAATAGCAAGAATCCAGGGACTGTTTAAAATTGGCCACTTGTATTAATCTTTGGGTAAATTTCACAAAAACTCCCCAACCTTTACAAAATGTTGCAAATTTATCCACATTCTTTTTTCAATATCTAAGGTCTCAGTTTTTCAAAAATTCGCATGAAAAATCCCCTTTTGACAGAATCCATCCAATATTGCCGTTAGGTTTTCAGTGCCCTTTTCTTTTAACTATTAAGTAATCTGGATATAATTGTGCGGCCGAATAAAATTTAAGTATTCTTTTTAATTTTATACATCAAAGAAGCACTTTCTTCTACTTAGATTCATATTACATTACTCAATTATTATACCCGTACATTCACAACGTTTAAGGACACTTCTAGACATGCTAATATACTATGGTGAAGATGGTTGTACAGCAGCCGAGGACAAAGCTTGTGGCTCGTGCACGATTGAGTTTATCGACACTGAGAGCGGATTGTTTTCTAGATGTTGCATTATTGTCTCGAGAACTTGCATTAGTAACTTCTTGAACTCTTCTTCTTTAACTTCTTTCCAGTCACACGCCTCGAACTCTGTAAGAGCTTCATTCATAATATTATCCATCTGCGAATACATTGGTGTAAAAAACTCGGGCATTTGATAGGTTAATAAGATTAGAATTTGTAGTGGACGAGTACCTGATCAATAGAGCCGAATGGAGGCAAGCCAGCCGCGGATTCAAGAACCTCAAGAGCTCGATGGAAGCACTCCTTTGATATCTCACCATTTTGATCTCTGGGTACATTTTCTAAAGCTAAATTTAGTGCCTGCATCAAACAGAAGGAAAGTTAACCACTTCTTCCAAACAAATGAGGCCTCGACAAGTAGATACAACAGGTGAAGTTTATTGTTTAATTGGAAAAGTTTTCCTTTACCTGCAGATTTCTTAGGTGGGGGATCGGGTTTTTTTTGCCATCTCTAATAAGCTAAGTGTGTGCTAACCTTATGCAACTCAAATTTGTTCGATAACAATCTCTTAATGCCACTTCCATCAAAAGTATTCTGGCTATGAGCAATGATGGCCGGATTCTCCCTGAGACGTTGCATCACACTCTCCATGGCTCTTTTAAACTCGGTTAAAAATGTCTCCTGTGAAACCGTTTTCTGAGATAGATCTCCAAGGGATTCTAGTGCTGGTTCCAAAATGTTGCTTACAACCTACAATGGGAGAGGAGATTGGCTCTTGATAACTAAATTTCGCGATCAAAATGCTTAGGTCAAGCAACCAAACATAGGAGGCCACAAATTGTTGTTAACATAGAACATTATGTAAAACAGAATCAAACTAGGAGAACAGAGTGATTACCCAAGGATCTGTAACAGGAGGCATCCCCTGATCAACTGTAAGTTTGAGAAAAGTCTCCCTAATGTAATCTTGAAGGGATCCATTAGCTAATCCAATATCGGAAAAAATTGAAAGTATATCCGGTTCAAAAGTTGGGCTCTTTGAAAACTCAAGCAGCTCTTCTCCGTCAATTCGGAGAATCACAACAGCATCTCGCTTCAAACCAGAAGCCATGTCCATTAGAATTTCACAAATCACTCAGTCTTGCTTATTTTTTCATGCGTAAATTCATTAAGCACCTGTAGGGTAGGAGCGTATCATATCGCAACTTCTTCAAGTATTAATGAGTCTAGCAAAAAGAAACTAAAAGTTGCCTCTTTTCCGGTAGTGCTAAATACCAAACATGCACAATAAGATACATAGAAAACTATACACTAGAGACTGGTAAACAAGCTGGATTCTTGTTTCACGTTTATGCTCAATTCTTAATTTAATTAGTTCCAATACTGTATGCCAAACACGAGAAGAAAAATGAACAAACCTCAGTAAGTGTGCAAAGCGAACAAGCAAGCGGAGGCTGTAAAAGATTGATCAACTTACTTTACGGAAGGCTTTGTTTCTTGAAACTTATGATCCACAAAGTAGCTAGCTAAACACCTTATCAATTTCAGCCAACTTCATAATATAATCAGAACCGTCTATCAACTGATCATCCAATCATCTCTTCTTATGTATGTCAAATGGACAAAACCCAACTTTTTCTTTATTGAAAAGCCCTGCATTAGGTGTGTTCCTCGTGACAAGAGACTGTGCTTTCAATTTTCTTGGTCCTTTCTGTGACTCTGAGTTAAGATAATGAGAGACCGCAAGTATTTTTGTGTGAGAGAGAAGAGTTTGGAGGAAATATGGTTTGTGGACAGGACAAATAGGTCGGTGGGTGGTGGGTCAAAAGTAGTACTTTGGTGACCCCATGGTTTTGAACTTTTCATTAATTTTTCTGCAAATGGAACGTTGGCACGTGGTTAGAGAAGACGTCACGTACAAAGAGCGATGATTGAGTCGGCTCACCTCCCGCCTGTGGGATGCTCAAGCTTGCCCAGATCAAGTCCGAGCCTGTGAGCCGTGGTTTGCTATGACTTGTGAGAGGCACTTGTAAGGAATTGAGGTTTCATAGTAACAAATTAACCTATTATATAAAGTAAGTTTAATCCTTTATAAACTCGTCTTTTACCTCATACTTAGTTGATATGATTGATATTCATCAGTACTTCTCTAACAAGCGCCACTACATATCAAGCCAGTGAGGTGAGTTGAGCTCAATGCCAGGCAGAAGAGTGGCTCACCTGATTGTGAGCCGAACTTTTCCTGCTCTGGCCTGGTAACTGGGTGCTTTGTGCCAAGTGATTAACGCTACGCTTGGTGATATTTCCACGTCAAGCTGGCGGTGGATGATTGGGATGGTGGCTTTTGTATGGGCTTATTGATGTGGGCTTCTGACCTCAGCTTGGCTCTATTTGGAATCCGATTTCCTGGGCCGGCCTAACTCACTCAGAACTCAACATTAATCAAAACTTAAAAATATATCAATCCAATCCATAATTTAGATGCTACACCATTTCAGCTGTCTTCTAAAAACCTCGCATTTAAACTCGTACTATTGGGCAAATCCAGCCCATAAATTAATAATAGTTTGAAAGTTAGAGGACTATTGTTGCAAATAAAGGTTAATTAACTTGCAAGATTTGGACTCTGGCCAACTGCATGTTGATCAAAATTGGGATTCCTTAGGAACTACAAATTTTAGGAAAATTGCCTATATATATTGTTGACTTACGCATGCGGTAGAATATACACAAGAGAAACATAGATACAATTCACGCACGGAATTTGGACGGCAACAGGGGAGATTTGGTGGAAAGAAAATTCAGCCTTTTGTTTACTACTTGGAAAGAGTATTTTGGAGGTCGACTTGGGTGATCGTCTTCTTCAAGTAGTGGTTTCTCTAAGTTAATTCTTGAGACGGGTTAGGTGATATATTTTCTTCATCTCTTGTTATTGATTATTGGGTTTCATCTATTATTGTTAGATGAGTTATTGTGGTGCCAAGAATAGTTTTCTTGACGTTGTTGCTTGATTGTGATAGTGTGTAGTTACTTCTTGATTTAGAGCAATAATCTTGAGAAGATAAATATTGTATTCCCATTATTATTTGGTGATAGTGGAGTTGTCAGTTTGCCCTTCTCATTTGAGGGTTTTACGACGTAAAATAATTACTAGTATTATTTAAATTTCCGCACATATATTATTATTTGATATATTGATTGCCTATTTTAATTACATGGGTTTATGGAAATTGATTAAATTCCCATCAGATACTACATTAAATAATTTTTAGTGTTATTTACGTTTTCGCACATGTATTATTGTTTGACAATATTAATTACCTACTTTAATCATACGGGTTTAGAGAAATTAATTAAATTCCCAACATGTACAAAGTAAAATCTTGTAAAGGGCACTTTCCGTTCTCATGGAGTATTGTTCAGTAAAGGTACCTACAACGTTATGGGCCTTTCCGAGTAACTAACAATGTCCACAAATCATTCCTCTGTAGCAATTTATTCACAGTCAATTGTTGTTTTTGCAGTCTTCTGTCTTTGCCTATGTTGTCTGAAATTGGTGAGAATTTTTCTTTTTGGTTCATTGAGTTGAGTTTATTACTTCCAGTTATAATAGACAACTGGCAGGCAAAACCAGCCTCATTGTAACGTTATTCTAGCAGAGATGCAGACCCTTCAAATCTCCGCATGCATATACATCAGAGATGATTTCATCATTTTCAGTATTTCTGTTGGGAGGCACTGCCATGTGAATTTGATAATAGTTTGCTTTCAATCGAAGCAATTGAAATACGGTAGCCCCTACGTGTATGTAAGGTAGTTAGTATTAAACATGACTAGACAGTTAATATACAAGATTGTTGTTACGACCCGAATCTTGCTATCTAATATCATTTTATTTTACTGTCAAAGTCAAAAGTGAAATAGTCAAGTTAAGGTCAAAATTAAATTTTTTGAGTCAAAATTAAAGTTATCAAAGGGTTTAAAGTAAAAGAATTAAGGCGGAAGGATTTATGGGTAAATAAGATTTTATTAAGGACCAACTTATAGCACATGAAGAAGTTGAAGGACCATAATTGCAAATTATCCAAGATATGTAAGACTTTGTCTTGCAATTGCAATTTCACACACAAACCCACACCACCGCTCACGCATTCGGCCGAGAAGAAGGAAAATGAGGAGAAGAAAGAAAAGAAAAATAAAAAAGAAAGGAAAAGAGAAGAGAAGGAAGTATGGGGTTATGACATGGTTGGTGTAGCTTGATCTTGAGCTCTTGATTTCTTTGTGTAATTTCATATGATAAGTGAAAAAGTTATTTATGGAGTTTACGCATTTTCTTATGCGTATTAAATTTACGGTTTATTCTTCTGATTTGATACTAAATAATTGATATTTATATTGAAAAAATAATGAGTTCTAATTTTTAACTCATATTATACATTGTAGTGTGATTTTCATAAACCCTAGAAATTGAAAAATTGGAGATTTTGTATAATATGATATTTAATGAAGATACATTAATAAAGTGTGGAATATTGTGGATGAGAATTATTAATTTGATGTTAAAAAGTGTTTGTGGTAATTAAAGATAAATGGAGCCATGTATAGATGGGATATTGATAAATGGAGTTGATAATTATTTTATTTGTGTATGAATATAAGCGTATTAAAAATGTAACATTTGGTTAGTAATAATTGGGATAATCGCATGAAGGAGTTGGAATGAATCTATGGGAAAGATATAAATAATGACATAAAGGAAAAATATGTATTGATTTATTTAGTTGTGAGCACTTAATAAAGTGAACTAAATGAAATGAGAATAGATAAAGGATAAATGAGATTTTGAGTTATGTTGGTGTGTTGATTTTATTTGATATATATGAATACGATGTGTTGGAAACGAAGTAAAAGGATAAGTTAAAAACAAAATCTATTGGGATTGATTAAATGATTCATAAAAAGTGAACCTTGACATCAAAAGTTTATGAGAATTTTATTTATGTGGCTAATTTTTATTTGGTAATATTATTAGGCATTTTACGAGATGATGACATGATGTATTTTAAGGATTATTGTTGAAAGTATAATTTGGCATATATATGTGATTGGGTAATGAGGACATGATATTGAGATATTAATGAGTAAAATGAATAAGTATATAGGTAGGTAACAATCGGGTGATTGAGAATTTTTATGAATAGCTCTTCCGATCTAGTGATCTTGATTCTAAGGAAGTAAGTTACATTATATTTTTGTAAGTTACATTATATTCATTATATTTTTACATTACATGATTCTAAGGAAGTAAGTTACATTATATTTTTGTGATTATTATATTCATTGTTTAGTATGAGATGTTGTATATTAAAAGTGATTATTGAATTATGACTCCAGATGATAACGAGCTAATTAGAAAGGCATGCCAGTTGAACTAGCTTTGGTCCTCAATTCGGTGAGTGAAAAAATGTTTTTCCAAATATTAAGCATGTTTTTGATTATATCCTATTAAATACTATTCTTTTTTAAAATCAAACTTGTTTTCATCATTATAGCGATATATGAAATTCATAAAATATTTGAACACGCTGTTATATTTAGAATGTGATTTCAGAAAGGAAATAGTTATTTTATTACGTTAAGAATTTTCATAAAAACATATTATGTCATGTTATATGATTCTTGAGAAAAGTATAGTGTAAAATTATTTTCAAAACCACGAAAGTAGCTATGTGATCATTACCCGCTCTGCATCGTGTGATTCGTTCCACGGTATATTGACCAGTTCAGTGATTTACCCGCTCTGCATCATGTGATTTGTTCCACGTTGTATTGACCATTTTAGTGAGTTACCTGAGATCGCATTGTGTGATTCGTTTCATAGTGCATGACCGGTTATATATAGGTCTTTAGGACTCATCTCTTCCGATCTCATAGGTTTTGGGCCGTGTATGGTGATGTTTGCCTTTGAGGCTTGCTCTGCGCGCGTATGACCAGTTATTCAATTACTCAGTTATCAGCATCACTTAGTTCTGAGTAGTATACCTTATACATCGAGATTACTCTGTACATGCATATTATGGCTCAGTTGTACTTTTGGTGTGAATTTTTTAGTTATCAGTATTTGTATAAATTTTCATCTAGCTATATAGATTTTAGTTTTTAGAACTCAGTTACAGTTTACATATTCAGATTATATGATTCATATATCAGTTTAAAACTCAGTTACAGTATTCTTAGCAAAAAGTTATTATTTTACATTTAAATGATTTCAGTACTATTAATATGGTATGCAATTTTAGTATTATTTAAACTTATATTTCAAGCTCAAAAGATATTTACAAAATATTTTATAACTCTCAACGTGTAAGTTATATTTATGTATTATAAAGTTTAATAGCTTTTCAAAAATGAATAATATGGAAAAGTATATATGTATTTGTGAACTTATCCACTCACTGAGTTACCAGCGCATTTATTTTCAAACGTTTTTCTTATAATGAGGATAGTGCTTGAGCATATATTGGATTGCCTGTGGAGTTTTCACTTAATATTTTCGTTACACTCTTAAGCATATGTGTTGGACGATGATTGGAAATTAATTTTCATAAGTTATTGTTTTTAAGACTATCTAAACTCTACGCAATTTGATTTCTGTACGTACATTTTGATATTGATAATTGTTTTGAGGTTAAATACGTTGAAAAGTGTTTCAATTTCACATCTTGGTAATTGATTAATTTATTGAAGGAAAGAGTACAAGTGTTTCATTTTATGTGATTTGTACAGATGAAGTGATTTATATTTTTCGGTTGAGTATGTCCTATCTAAAAGTTATTCAGTTTCAAATTAAGTTTTCAGTTTGTCTTAACAGTAGGTCCAGATTAAATTAGTATCCATCGTCGGTGCACACTACGTGTCAGGTTTAGTAGGATGGCATGAGGCGGGGCATGCCAAGTGTGGTTATGATCCTTCAAATTATTGTTGATTATTGGAGGACAAATCCTCATGGTTCCTGATATGCTTTTGCTAATGTTTTTGATTTTTTCAACGATTTGAAGACAAATACTAATGTTTGTGCCTCACTGTCCATTAAATCGCCGTTCAGCCGGAAATCTGTAAGTGAAGAATGACGCTATAGAATACTATTCATCTATGTATACACATAACAGAGCAGCCAACCAACACAAGTGCTCAAAAATTTCTTAACTTTCCCTTACTTTCAGAAGGGGAAAAGAATTCCTTAACATAACCATGGCCATATGTATGCCTCGAGTTATTCACTCGAAGAAGTTTCTTAAACGGCCGTCTTTGATGGGAAATCATACAACTGCTTCTGCTATTCCGAGAGGTCATTTTGCAGTTTATGTTGGGAAGGCTGAAAAGAAGAGATTTGTTGTTCCAATATCGTACTTGAAACATTTGAGATTTCAGGAACTGCTAAATCAAGCTGAGGAAGAATACGGATTCAATCATCCGATGGGTGGCCTAACAATTCCGTGCACGGAAATTGTTTTCATCGATCTCATTTCGCATCTGAGTTAGATGGATACTAGAAAATAAACTTTTGTAGAACACTATTTTCTAGACCAGAATCATGTACATTCTACACAGCAACTTCAGGGGAGAAAATACATCTTCCCATCAAAGAACAGAAAGTTGAATTTCTATAGATTTTGACATGTATCCTTGTGATCGTGTATGAAATTCTGTTTACTGACTCGAAATCAAGTATCTCTATCCATATGAACTAAGTCATAACTTTTTCCTTTAACAGGGTTATTCAATATTCCACTGAAGGTGAAAAAGAATAGATTCATCTTTCCAACATACTCAACAAGACTACTGTGTGTTTGGCTTGCAACAGTACTGGCTCTAAAATAAGTAAGATTATAGCTTTCTGTTTTGCATAATAGTTTCTAGTGTCATCCAATCATCATGGCCGAACATGACAAGAATTCACCCCGGAGAAGGAAAATTTGTTTTGTTTTCACCGATACCACTACAGCCACATTCCAACTCAGTCGGTCAGCCAAGAACAAGAACTGACATGGACGAGTTTGCACTTATCACATGCTAAGCTATCTGAACCTGAACATTTCAAAGTATTTTGGCGCATGGGAAACTTTTCTGATCTCATAATATATAACTATGATTCCCTCGCCCACGTTAAGGTTCATAAGAATTTGTATAATTAGAGAACGAACTACTGTCAGTGCATCAACAAATTAATCAAGATCAGTGCCCTGAGGCCCTACTTGTTGGTTGGTTTTGGTTTTAAGATCAAGGCAACTGTCGAGAGTGATATCAGTTTACGAAGAATCCCATTCCCATGTTCTTGCATTTAAAAAAATCAAAAATAAAAATCGGTTAAGAAGACAATTTTATCAGTTAAACTCACTTGGCCTCGGACAAGAATATTGCCTACAAGTAGAATGAAATCAAGAAATCATTGTCCAGCTACAACTTGGTTCTGATTTAAATATCAGTCAAGTGGTCCTATGCGGTCAATGTTGTCTGAAAGTTAGTTTGGAATTGATTTTTTAAAACATATCCAACTTGAGTCTAAATGTGACTTGCAATTATAATTGATAATTGCAAGACAGAACCATGTGCTATCTAACGTATTGATGTTTCTCTACTGTCCCGGTCCAACACCCTCTTCACCACAAAGTCTTATGGGTTGTTCTGTTAGGTCGACTGTCAAAAATCCTGCCTAATACGGCATACAGAGAGAAATTAGTACTAACCTTTATTTAGTACAAAATCCATTAGCAGAAACTTAAATTAGAGGAGACATCGGCATTGCCATGTGAGTTTGGTTTAATATGAAATTTGATGGAACGGAACTCAGTAGTCGTCTCTTCAGTCTTCACCACATATATGGGGAGCAGTATTGGATATGCCTGGACTAAACAAGAGAAGATTACTGGGTCTGGTACTTCAAATTATTGCCAAGGACTGGAAGACAAAATCCATGTGCCTCTATATATGTTAATGTTTCTGGTTAGTTCTCATGATTTAAAAGACAATTAGACAAACCATGTGGTTCCTATGTTGTAATGTTTCTGTTTGGTGATTTGGTCCCCATCCAAATGCCTCTTTCTCAAGAATGCAACAAATTGAATTAATACACTTCTATCTATATATATAGTCCAAGAATCAGCAGCCAATCAACCCAAGTTTCTCCAACTATCTTAGCTCTGATCACTTGTTTCACAATTCCTTACAATCTCAAAATAATACTTTTCCGACAAGCATGGCTATCAGAATGCTTCGAGCTATCCACTCCAAACAATTCTTTCGACAGTCTTCCTTGATGAGAAGCCATACAGCTTCTGATATCCGGAAAGGGCATCTTGCTGTCTATGTTGGGGAAGCTGAGAAGAAGAGATTTGTCGTTCCAATCGCTTACTTGAAATGTCCATCTTTCCAAGAACTACTAAATCAGCTGAGGAAGAATTTGGATTCGATCATCCCATGGGTGGCCTCACAATTCCGTGCAAAGAAGATTTCTTCACTGATCTTATCTCCCGTCTGAGTTAGAGGGATATATGAAGATTTTTACCTTTGAAGAACTCAGTTTTGTAAAGCAGATACATGTACATTTAACAAGAAACTTGGAGCAGAACCTGACCTCCTCAGTCATCAAAGAAATAGGAATATCAAATTACATTGGATTTTATTTTTTATTTATTTATTTTCAAAAAATAGGAATAAACATTTATCACTAATTGTTGTAAGAGGCTTTGTTCCCTAGAGGCATATAAAAGAATATTATCAAGGATTTGTGAACCAATATCTGTGACAAATAATTTTAACAAATCATCACAGCATTTAATTTTTTCTAATCTAACGGTTTAAATAATTAATTTGAATTCATTACAATATGTTAATTTACGGCCAAACACCATAATTTTAGGAAACCCATATGGATGGACAAAACCCACTGACCTCCGTACTCCACCTCCGATCACCATCGACGACATCTATGTCCACTCCATTTTCTTCCACGCTATTAAATATTTCAACTGTCAATACAGTCACAGCTTTTATAAACGACAAGTTACCATCACACATAATCCAAAATCACGTTTCCTCTATGAAGACCAAGCTTACGTTTCTCCCAAGTACCAAATGCCCACCACCATCAATCAGCAATCTCTTAAAAATTAACGCATAAAACTAAAAATATTTGGAGTTTAGTGATTAAGATTGAAACGTGTTTGTTATATGGTACCTCATGGGAAAAGAAGGCAGTGGCGGAGAGGAAAAGGTACTCGTGGTGGCGGACAGGAAAGAGAGGGACTCAAGGCAACGATGAAGAAGACATCAAGAAGACTGTAAAAGGGGTATTTGGCTATATAAATGGACAGAATTTGGTATAGAATGTTCAGGAAGACGTCTGGGATAGATTACGTTTGGCTCTAAAAGGACACAATTTGGTACATTAGAACAACTCATTTTGACCTTTGGATTAAAGAAAATTATCGTTGTATGTCTGTCCGTCCTCAAAATTTTTTGTATCTTCTCCTTTTGGAACCTTGCTAATTGCTATCAATTTTTAACCCAAAAAAAAGGTATATGTATTAGTTGAATAGGGTAGAGTTGCCGCGTGTGGTAAATCTGACTCTACAATGATGATGTGCCGGTCAATGGTCAAGTGTCCGACACATCGGCACCAAGTGTAAATCAGTGGCTGACTTTGGCTCCACATCACCCGGCTCCTGGCTCCACAGAATTCATGAGACGGTCAAAAGAGTTACTCAGAGAACTATCCCCGACGTATAAGGAATATACATTGACAAACCATTGTGAATGAAACAGAGTCGGAAGGCAAAGAAATGTTGCTTCCCACGTCAAGTTTTCATTCCATTAATGAATTCTTCTGCCATTGTTTACAAACTCAAAATCTCAAAGCAATTACACAATTTCATGCCCGTGTACTCAGAACGGGCTTATTCGTCGTCTCTCCTAACCTCCAGACAAGACTAATACTCGCATACACTAGTCTGACCAAGAACAATCCGGGAACCTTGACTAACCTTTTGAAATGCCTTAACCCCAAAAATCCGCTGCCATTTAATTCAATTATATCTCATTTTTCTCAAAGTGGTTGTCATTCTTTAACCCTCAGAATCCTGTCTTTCATGCATTTCAGTGGTGTTGATCTAGACTCTTACGCTTTGTGTAGTTCTTTAACATCTTTATCTTGCGTGAAAGATGATCTTTTTGGGGAAATGATGCACGGCCATGTACAAAAATCAGGGTGGTTATCTAGTGTATTTGTGGGTAGTGCACTGGTGGATTTATACGCAAAACTGAAGCGAGTAAATGATGCAGCGAGGGTGTTTGATGAAATTCCTAGCAAGAATACTGTTTGTGTAAATGCGCTTTTGTCGGGTTATGCTGAGGCGATCATGTGGGATGAAGTAATCCACCTGGTTAGGAAAATTCCAAGGTTGAATCTGGATGTCGATAATTTTACACTCTCAGGTGCTTTACGTGCATGTACTGGGTTGTGTCAAATAGAGTTGGGCAGGCAGGTTCATGCAAGTATTCTGCGTAAAATTTTTGATTTGGGAGATGACTTGTTTCTGCAGACTTTGTTGATAGAAATGTATGGGAAGTGTGGGCTAGTGGAGACTGCGAGGCAAGTTTTTGATATGATAGGATTGCAAGGAAATGGGGAGAGAAAAAGGGATGTAGTTTTGTGGACTTCGATGCTTGGAGTTTATGGGAAACATGGGAATTATGATGAAGTAATTAGGCTGTTTGGAAGCATGTTGAAGGAAGGGACAAAACCTGATGAAGTGACATTTTTGACTGTCATCTCAGCTTGTGGTCACACTGGCCAAGTAGATGTTGGGATACAGTACTTCGAGTCCATGTCACTATATGAGTTGGTTCCAAGCTCAGAGCACTATAGCTGTGTTATTGATATGCTTTGCCGTGCTGGAGAACTTGTTAAGGCATTGGACTTGGTTGCTCAAATGACACGTACTGGGGAAGACAGTTCCACCGTTTCCATGTGGGGAACGATACTTAGTGCCTGTATTGAGCATGGAAATATTGTGGTGGGGAAATTGGCTGCTCAACAGGCACTTGAATTGGATCCTCAGAATGTTGGAATATATGTTCTACTGTCGAATATGTATGCTAGGAACAAAATGTGGGGTGAGATTGAGCAATTGAGAGAGTTGATGAAACTGAGAGGATTGAAGAAAGATATTGGATGGAGTACGATAGACATAGCCAATGCAACTGGAAGTGCAGATCACTGTTAATTTCATTCCAAGTGATTATGATAACATACCTCGGTTATGTCCAACTCCGCCGTGAATCTGTAGAGAGCTTCTGAACGATTGCAAAATGAGGTACGAGTAGGAATTTTGGTGAGAGGGCGAATGTGATTGATTTGATTCTTAGGATTAAATGAGTCGTTCATGTCGTGCATTTGTTTCACAGGCATGCACGAAGCTGTTGGGTTGATGAAGTTTCAAGGACTTAAGGGTACATTTCTTGCAACAGAAGAAGTATACGTGCCAGATGTGGCTGCTTCAAGTATATAATCTACAGTTTCTTTTGTTTTTTTGGCACATAATTGATTCATCCTTGAAACAAGCAAATACTATTTTCTTTGATTAAGCTTAGAGTCGGGCAATATCACTTGTTGCTCATTTCAGAAAACCAGTATACATCATGGCATATATGATAAGGAGGCCTATTTAGGCTGACTGGACGTATAAACTGAGTCTACAAAACCATACTGACTAAACCATTCAACAATCTTGGTGGCCAAGCTGTCCATTGTAAGTTATATTCTTGTGAATGTACGGTGTGACTGACCTATACTTCTTCTCACAGATGTAGCAAGCTTACCCAATATTAGGACATTCCAATTTTCTGTATATTTCTTGGCTTTTCATGCTTGAATTTCAATTTTTTCTTTCTTCTTTCAAAAGTTTTTGCCACATTGCTTGCTAATGGATCTGGCTGTTGCTGGTTTAGAAGTTTATGACTTGTCTTCTTCTACTAGAGTACATGCTATTTGTTGATAGTCACGGCTAGTTCTTTTTCTTTCTTTTTTCAATTTTTTTTGCCACATTGCTTGCTGATGGATCTGGGGGTTGCTGGTTTAGAAGTTTACTTGTCTTCATCTACTGGAGTACATGCTATGCATTTATAGTCACGGCTAGTTCTGAAACAAACTGAAGTAATAATAGCAATACCTAGTCAAATAGTTCTTGAAACCTTCAAGTTTTGCCTTTGGAGATGAAGCAGAATTCAGGAACCAAGAACAAGCGCTGTAGGTAGCCCTTTTTCCCCCCTTTTCAAAATGTCAAATCATTAGATGATGACTTTTTGCTTTGGTTCAAAGAGAAAACAATGCATATTGGAAATTGTAAAATAAACTGATTGATTCAGGAAATTTTGGTTTAGATACAAACAGAAAAGGCCCACGTTGTCATTTGGAGGGCCAACACAGAAGAACACACCCAATGGATTTAGGCCCCGATTGTCATTTCTCTCTTAGACACAAGACGTGAGTTGTCTTTAGTTCTTCATATCTCCTCAAATTTTCTTCATAAATACCTCCAGACTCTTCTTTTTCTCATTCAGAGTTCTCTTCTGCTCTATATATACTCCCTTTCAATAAACATTTTTTTTTATCTATCTCAAAATAATGGCTATTAAGAAGTCAAACAAATTACCACAGGCAGCAGCTTTGAAACAGATTCTTAAAAGATGTTCGAGCTTAGGTAAGAAAAATGGTTATGGGGAAGATGGCCTTCCATTTGATGTCCCAACGGGCCATTTTGCTGTGTATGTTGGTGAAAATCGAAGCAGATTCATTGTTCCCATATCATTTTTGTCTCGCCCTGAGTTCCAGAGCCTTCTTCAGCGTGCTGAAGAAGAATTTGGATTCGATCATGATATGGGACTCACTATTCCTTGTGAAGAAGAAGTTTTTCTGTCTTTAACTTCAATGTACAGATGAAAGGATGAGTTTCTGGGGAGAAAGATGGCCAAGACGAAGCAGCGGACTGCCATCTGATTCTCTTTTTTTAACGTCTTTCTTTTATTGTAACCTGATCTTCCAACCCGCTTATTACAGATTTGTAAAGAAGTTAAACATTTTCATCTGCCCTGTATTTCTTTCTGATTACATGTAAAGGCTACTATTTCAAGTGACTTTTTGCCTAATCCCAATTGCTTTTCGAGCTTTCACAGATTATAACTTATTTAGCACGTTAAATTAGATAAGATGATTGATAATTTGGTTGTTTTGCTTACAAGATATACGCTGATCTTGTGTTTTGTATATCAGATTTTGATTAAAATACTTGTGCAATTCAATGTCTACTCGAATTATTATCTTAATTCTAAGTTTACCAAAATTTTCATTACATATCTATGTAGACTTGTCAATGTCGTATATTTCTCTCTAGACATGACAAGTAGAATCTATTGGGTGGAAGCGACTCATGCGGTATTTCGAAGATTGAAGTTGTCTTGTGCGATGATCGTATTATTTAGTCACTAATATATTATAATAATGGTCAATGATCATCTTTTGTTACAAACATGAAAAGTAAATAGAATTTATCTTTAAATTTGACATGCAAAGAGAAAGTACCCACGCTTATGAAAGCGTTATCGACACAGAAGGCCATTCGAGTTTAAAACTAACCTTGTTACTTATTTGGACCCTAATCACGCCCAACAAGTCACCAAAATATTAGTGTCAATTGTCAATCTAATACCACTTTTTTTTTCTGGCGATTGGCTTGACTATAAAATCAACTCGTCTTTATCATGTAATTTAATTGGTAACATGCACTATTTACTCCATAATTGATATTAGTGATAGCTTCGCTAGCAATAATGTCATAATCGATATACGTGATAGCTTACAGCCTGCGTTATCTTACTTACCAATAAAAATAGAAGCATTATCTTCTCGCTTTTATAATTTTCTTTTTAAATTGTCATCTTTCATATACTCAAATTGCGTTTGATTTTTCTTAATTAGAAAATAGAGATGGAAGACCAATTATTTTACCTCTACTTGCACCACTTTCATTTGAACGATTTCAAGAAAAAGTATCTTTCTATCTTTTGCATGAACTGAATCAAATTCGGAAAAATAAATAAAATAATAATAATAATAATGTTAGCTTTCCATTTATTATGCCTTTGCGAGGATCTAATCCATGATATCTAAGTTCCCAAATTGTACTTTTGCAAGTTGCAACCGCATTCACACTGAAGGCGGAGTTTCCCGTTGTTCCGCATTATAGAAACTTGCCCAAGATTAATGAACCTAACTTTGTTAGAATTATTTACATTAATTAATAATTAATTCATTAATTTGTAGCAGAGTCGTGAATTCATTGGAGGCCACTGGCAAAGTCAGAGCCATTGGATGCTACTATCTCTACCCCAAAAAAATAGACTCATATCAACAAATCTCATGAATTAAAAAATGTTAATATGGTTGGAAATATAAAATTTGCGCTTAATTCCTTAATATACCTTTATTCAAAATTAATTCAGTTTAATACACTACAAATTTATTTGTAGCTGCACTAAGGGTATATTTGGAAAAGAAATTAATTGTTCAACCTCATTTTATATAAAGGACTATAAAGTGAGACAAATAAAAATAGAAACTGAGCCTATTTTTAAGAGACGGAGGTAGTACTTATTTTATTTTTTTCTTTTTTTTCATTTCATAAAACAAAACATTATAAAAGTAGAACACTAATTCTTTTTAACGTATACTAGAACCATTATCAATTTTACCACATACATATATGTTCGTCAGTGTGTGAACACATAACTTCGTGTATTAACTCACAATTTTACCTCAAAGATAAAAAAGCAAAAAAAAAAAAAAAAAGGAGAAATAACAATTCGAGCTTTCCCCCAAGTGGACCCGCCACTATTAGTCAATCTGAAATAAGTTAAGCACTATTGTCCTAGTAAAAAATTACGTGTCAACTATTGGAAATACAATATACTACTTTTTTTTTACTAGGGGAAAAAGTCATGAAGTATGAACCTTTTATATGACCATATTATATATCGATCAGAGTATAAACATTTTTTAAAATTTCAAATCCGTTTGCAGGGTGAAAAAACGAACGATTTCTATTCTTCAAAAAAGAAAAAGGAAAAGACTGTGATCTTTGACTTCTTATTACAGATCTAGATGCAATTGGAACTCGTAATTGAACCAGTCCATGGAATTTAAGCTGCCAAATGAACGCATACTTTCAAAGTAGACTTGTATAAACCTACATTTTCAGTGACGTTTTTCTTCAGAAATAAAAATCAAACTCGATTTGCCATAAATAATGAACAAACAAATTACTACAATTCCACGTCACTCATGAAATATAATTAGCATCTCATAAACAATTCCCAAAAGACGTTTAACTAATAATAATCCGTCTCTTGTTAATTAACTAAACTTAAAAGTAATAAATCTCTTTTTCCTTTTTTTGGGTTACGTCCTCGGTTGCAATCCGCTCCACTCGGCCCAGCCTGTTTGTGCCATCTCAGCCGTGAAGGAGAGAAAAATGCCCACCAGCGGAAAAGGTGAAAAGGTATACGTCTCACTACACTCGAAAAAGCTATTGTTAAAAGTTGTCAGCCAGTGAACTTAGGGAACTCGTCCTGGCGAACTCGCCTTGACTCATGAGTTGAGCGATCGGGGAGTGTAACCACTAAGCAACGGCCTCGATTCGCCGAAAAAATGCAGACTGCTGTTCCGCATCCCCGCATGACAGCATCTCTGGAAGTCCTCGAGACTGACGCATCGAGATGAGCTAGTGGAGTCCCTCCGGGACACGAATTCCAGGATCTCTTCGAATACTGATTCGTCGCACGGAATGGCGATCGGTCCCGAGTTCGAGAATCCGTACTCTTCCGCAGCTTGAGAAAGCAGTTTCTCGAAAATCGGATGGTTCAGGTACGTCGCACGCACAACGAACCTCCTGCGACTACTTCCGACGGAGATCGCTACGTGTCCTGCCGGAACGTCGGACCGTACACCGCGTATGCGACGAAAAGTTGCTTTCTGATGCCACCGCCGGAGCATCTGCCGGATCCTCACAATTTGACTGATTTTGTTGCATTTTCCCATCTCCGGTGAACGCCGACGGAGAAGTTTATTCCGTGCGTATCGCCACAATCTCGTAATCTGTTATCCGTTGGTGAGAAAAAGTGCGAGGAATATTTGTATTCAAACTGAAGTTGAGTTCTGAGAGTGGTGGTGGATCAACGAGGGGTCTTATATTGGTCCTACGGACAAAACTACCCCTGGATTTGAAGATATTTTCAAGATTTTGTGTCTTGACTTGCTTTCAGGTTCAAAAACGTTCATAACTAATTTCCACTGATTGGTTAATAGTTTAATGGGATAATTAAATGGGTTAATTTCACGAAATGTCTCTAACCTTTGGGTTAAGAATCGATTTCGTCTCTAATCTTTTAAAGACTCTTTTGAGTCTCTAACCTTTCATAAATACTCACAAAAAGTTCCTTTTTCACTATTCACTCAACTTTTCATAGAAAATAACGATTATTCCCTTTAGTCTTTTAATTTTAAAAACAAAATAATTAAAAATATTAAAAATAATAAAAACAATTAAAAAAAACACTCACCCCACTCAAGACGATCTCTAGAAATGGTTGCCGGAGTCATTTCCAGTGGTCAAAAAGCTGTTGAAAACTGCAGCAAACTGCTGTAGTTTCTGACAGCAGATATGGGGGGTGGATCCCCCATTTTGCTGCTCCAGCAAAATGGGGGGATCCACCCCCTATATCTGCTGCCAATTTGCTGTTGTTTCAGACAGTTTTTTGACCGTCGAAAATAGCTCCGGCAACCATTTGCAGCGGCCATATTGGGTAGGGTGGGGTGAGTGAGTGTTTTGTTTTTTTTTTTTAAATTTTTTATTTTTTAAATATTTTGTTTTAAAATTGAAAGACTAAAGGGTATGATCGTCATTTTCTATGAAAAGTTGAGTGAATAGTTAAAAAAATTGATATTTTGTGCGTATTAACCCAAAAGGTTGGGGACCCAGAAGAGTCTTCAAAAAAGTTGGCAACGAAATCGATTCCTAACCCAAAGATTAGGGACCTTTTGTGAAATTAACCCTAATTGAATTTTGATATATTTTTAAAATAAATGCGCAATTTTTATTATTAATGGATTATTCTAAATGAGATAAATAAATAAGACTATATATAGTTGTGTATATATATACACACAGTAATAAAGTGAGAGAATCTTGAATTTTTCAATCATCTAAGAGAAGACAAGGTACGAAAGAAAGCAATAAATTCGTTCACGTCATTTTTTAAACACCAAATTTTCTAGAAGATTTTCATTTCTAATACTTCATTATCCATACAAAAAGATATTGCAATTTCAAGACATTATAATATTCATTACAACACAATTTCATTCAAGATAATTTCATTCAAGATCAATATCTCAAAATTGAGTTAATGTACCATAACGCCGTGCTAATATCGACATAGTTAAATTTTTTGCTTTTATTTATTTCAGTTTTTTCAAGTTTGTTACACTACTTAATCACAAATGTTGTCGTGACTAAAAAAAAAAACTCATTTGAAACGCGGTATTTTATTAGAATTGAAAATTTGCTTAATCAATAAGTTTTTGGGTTTGAAGAAATTCACCAAAAATAAAGTGTAAGCGCCGAAATTACCCCGAAACGAAAGTTGAAAAAGGAAAAACATTCATAATCCCAATTATTGTAGCATCCATATAATTGAAAGAATAAAATAAAATGTTCCATTTACAACTAGTTATTTTTCTAGTTAAGCACGGGTGAGACAAATGAGCAAAGTCATTAATGATAAATTTATCTGAAATCGAATATAGGAACAAGACAATTTTACATAATAATTTTGGCCGTTTGTGCACGATACTTTTGTCTCCCAAAATCTTCTTAACACAGTAATGGTGATTAATTTAGTTAATTTTGTGAGATTTTGGGAATATATGCTGGCCCTTGTCTTTTAATATAATTACATCCATTTTTTCTACTGATTATTCTCGAGTTATGTCAGGGGTTAGTCCACATGGCTTGGTGAGTGAAGGATTAATTAATTTTTAGCAACAAATGGATAAAAAATAAAGATTCATTAACTCTCACATTTTCTTCTCACTTTTTTTTTCTTTTTATTTTTTTAAATATAAAGAAAAGATACCATATTTTGGGATGGCAACAAATCTCCATATTTGAGCTGTAATTTATTTATTTTCTAACGTCGAATTTAACAACATAACTGAAGTAGTTGCGATTTTTTTATTTTTTTTTAAATAAAGAAGTTGCGATGCTAGTTTACAGCAGTAAGGCTGAAGGTTTTTGAATCGACTAATTATTACTTTTTCTAGTCTAATTCCCCTCTCAGCAGTAAATCTCATTTAGCATTATTACCGCCATATTACCTGGTTAAATGACATCTAAAATATTAATCAATTAAAAAATTGTTAATAAAGGTGACACACATCTCATTTAAAAGTCATCTAGACTGCTGCCTCTTTAAACCTACAAACCATACCTCTTAAAGGATCTACCTGGGACCTTGGCTTAGCAACGAATGAAGAGAAGCTCGAACAGCTTTCTCCGCTAGCGGCTTATGTAGTGGTCGGTCTTATAAAGCTCGCTAAGCTTCGCTTCGCTCCCCCCTATCCTTATTAAGTAGAAAATAGTAGTAAGCATTCTATAAGCGACTCTCACCGAAGGAGGCGGGAAGCTACCGCTTCTAGAATGGAAGCTTATCCTTGACTTTTTTTTTTCGTTTCTTTGAAATAATCAAAAAAGGTTTACGGATGAAGTAATCGGAATGACAAATGGTTACGGTTGCGGAAAACGGATCAAGGATAAATTTGGAATAAAAAGAAAAGGATGAAGGAGGAAAGGTAGATCCCTTACTCTATTCCTTCATCGGATTCAGGAATAGCGGGAATGGAAGAATTCGAATTTGGGCAGTATCCATCATGAGACTCAATAAACTAGTCGTTTCTCCGAAACAAAGGAGACAGAGAAAGCAAATGCTAACTCAACCGAAAGGTTTGGGGGCAAAGCTTACAGTAATACTATATAGAAATAGTGATATTAGGTATCAATCCATATGACTTCATCATATGATAAATTACGTGGCTAACCTGTGATTATATTTAACTTTGATTATTATTTAATATCATATAAGTTGCTAAACACTAATAGTTCTATTATTATAACATTATTATTATTGTTTTCCCGTAATTACTTCATAGGCATGCTGATTTCAATTATTACTCATAGCACTTTTGGCTAAACTTTAAGAGGCAATTCTTCCAAGGGCTACATCTCTTTTCATAAATGTGGCAATCGTAACCCACTTTTTATATGTAAAAGCGCACCCATGTCCACGATCTTCTAATGTCGTGCCCCGCATCCACCAATTTTTTGCTTTTATAAAATGGAAGCCTTTAGACACCAAATACATAAATGACGAATTTGATGCATACACAATATTAAAATAACATCTAAAACATTTTCCAGAGTCAAAATTTCCTTTTAGCATAAAGAATAATGACTTAAAAATTTATGTAAGGGTACATTAAAAATTCCTCTTCATGATATTTATGTCAGTACAACTGTATCCATCATAAAAATTAAAGGCGATGATTTAAATAAGCAATATCAGACCTTTTGCTTAACGTGCTATAAATTTTATGCTCATCCTTTGTGTGGTTTATGGTCATGAGGACATGTTAGCCGTTTTCTGCCCTGTCGTAGGCGTTCGACTTGTGCTTGGGTGAAAAGGTGAAGCCAGCCGGAACCTTGCCAAGTAACATCTCGGAGATCCTAATCTGCAGCAGAAACAATGGACCTGAGTGATGATCAACTACTACATGTTACCTCGAACAAATAAGCAGCTTTCATTAGGAGGAGTATCATACCCAATCGGCGGCAGAGTCAGAAGCCATCAGTGTCTCGAGTTCATCCCGACCGTAATATGAGGGCGGCAGCCAATTTATCTTTTGAGGGATAACGTCTAACAGACCAACTGGTATATATCTGCATGTGTAACTAAGCCACTCCAGCAAGAAGCGCCTTGTTGTTTCAACACCTGGTATTCAGAGCGAATGACACAACACTCAATTGACAAATGACAAAACAATTTCTGGATGGAAACTTAACAAATGCAAGTTACGGGTACTCATTAGATGAGTAACAATGATGCATTAGTGTTGACTGGATGCCAACTCTAACCAATGCAAATGCTTTACAGTGTAACACGGAACTCCTGAAAGAGATGAATATGGCAAAAGAACTAAATTTGCCATACCATAAACTGAAAATCTAAGATCCCACTTGCAAGAGAACAAAAACATATGTCAAATGCCCATTCGTATGGTATATAAAATATTTTGTTATGATTCATACCTCTTGAATCAGACCCCCAGTGTTCGAGGCCAAACCGTGCATAATCCTTCAAAATATTCAACCTCTCTCCTGAACTAATATCCCAGTGCCTCTGTTCCTTTATCTCAGTGAATAACCAGGGCTGTAAAATTTGTGCAACAGTGCATTAGAATAGCTAACATAAAGATGCTTAAAAGAACCTGCACATATTGCTTATATATATTCTTAATGGAAAGAATCAAAGGGACAACTTCACCACTGACCTTAATCAATGCTCCTCGAGCAATCATACATGAAGAGAGCTCCGGGCAATTGGACCTGTGGTTGTTCCAGTCCAGATAAGAGAACACGTCGCCATTTCCAAGGACTTGCAGATTACGAGCAGCCGCTCGTGCACACTGGTAGACGTATTCCCAATCAGCAAGTTTGCTGTAACGCTGCTGACGTGTTCGACCATGTATTGTTACTGCACTTGCTCCCCAGCTTCCAAACTCTTCTATAAGAGAATCAATGCGGTTTTTGCCTTCAAAATAGCCTGTGCGTACCTGGAGATCCAGAAATAGAGAGAAGGTACAAAAGGATCATCAAAAAATGAAAAAACAGAAAACAAGGTAAAGAAACAATTTTTTTTCCGTTAAAACACAGTCAAAACAGAAAACTGAAAATATATTCAAAGCCCAAAACTGAAAACTGAAACACAAAAAGAACAGGCCCTAAGCTTTTTTTCCTTTTTTCTTTTCCGTTTTTTCTGATTGTAACTATTGGAGCAAGACCACCAGATGTTGCAAAATGTACCTTGATGGTCACGGGTATGTCAACCGCTCTAGAAGATGCGCCGATGACACTTTTCATTCGCATTGGTTTTGTAAGAAGGGCAGAGCCAGCACCCTTGTTGACAACAATATCAATCGGGCATCCCATATTAATGTCCACAAAATCCACCGTGCATTGCTGCTCTATAAGTTCAACAGTCCTTGCAACTGTATCCGGATATGCTCCACATATCTGGACACCAAAGATATTCTCCAATGAATGACGTCTTAGCAGAGCCCATTCTGAAGCTTGGCCCTACTTGTATTTAGAGAAAATGACAAAATCAACTTGAGATCACTTCATAAAGCATAACAGACTAAAGAAACAAATATTGATTTTAATCACTGCACTCTTCTTAACAGCCAAGTAGAGCAAGGTATTGATTAGAGAAACTATCTTATAGTTAACAAATAATACTAGTCCAGTGAAGCTAGTATTATTCAGTGATCTACTAGTTTCCGTGTTAGAGGCAAATTCCCACTTGGGAACTCTTAGATCATTAAAGTTTCATCTTTGATTAAATTCTAGGGGTAGAGAAGTGAAGCTTTCAAAAGTTATCAATTCGTTATTTTATTTTTATTCATCCCCGAAGGTAAATAAGTTTAAGTGATCAATGTTTTTTGTGTAAATTGTTACAAGTGAGGACAAGCAGATATGTAAGTCAAAAACAACGGCAGGTAAAGGCTTATTCTGCTACTTGAATCAACATATTTCGAAAGTTATAATTATTTAATATAAAGTAAATTTTGAACTCAACTAGACTCATTCATACCACATTTGGTCATCTAAAAGTAAATTTTTATAAAAATAAAATTGTTAAAACACTTTCCTTATTGATAATAACTCTTGTTGAAAGGTTGCTTTTGGAAACACATGCAAATCAAAAGTTTGCCTAACCTACCCAAGCTTTATGACAATCCACATTTAGTTTAAGAAATAGATCAAGCAGTGTGGTAAAAAAGATATCCTACCGACAAGTTGGTAGGTTATTATGTCAAGCGAGGTTATCATGTCAAGCGACTCACGTGGACCAATGAAAAGTAACCACCCGCACCCCCCAACAAAAAAAAAAAAAAAAAAAAAAACACAAAAAAAAAAAAAAAAAAAGGAAAAAGAAAAGCCACGGTCCCTCCCCTATTGGTCCACATCAATCAGCTGGCATGGCATAATAACCTAGGCAACATTTTTCGAGTAGCAACTGTCAAAAGTTGTATGAACCCATCAATCTTCTCAAACATATGATGGCATGTTAAAGGCATCTACACCCTGCGAAAAATAATTTGGTGGAAACCAAAGAGTATGGGGTGCCCACCTGCAAAAGATTTGTACACATTGCCATCTCACCGCATGTTACATCAGCTCCTAGGACCTTGCAAACCCTCCGAAATGGTAGGTTTCCTACCGTTGTAAGGGGAGCAAGATAAAGCTTGTCTCTAAAATCAATGAGCTTCTTTTCACGTGGGTGTAACTTTAAGCTTGTATCACTTTCAGCCAAAGTCTCTTCAGTCACTGTTTTGGGTTCATACGGTGCAGAGCTTATGTCCCCGTCTTCCACGTGGGCACTTGGATCTGTTACACCATATAAAATAAGCTAAAATAGCTTATATGCAATCTCTCGAAAGATAAATTCAGAAATGATAAAGTAATACCAACCAGTTTTCACTTCTACTGAAGAATTATTATTTTCTGAAGACTTAGCCCTTTTCAACGGTCTAGGTTCATCAGTTACAGATGCCTCATCTAGTTTGTCTTCATCTGAGCGTTTAGAAGAGCATTCCACTAGATTGTGGGCTTCAGCAGCCTCGTTACTACAGCTGTTTTCATCAACATCTCCAGATCCGTTTTCAGCAATCTGGTCATCTTTCTCATTATCCATCACTTTTCCCTTTGTCTCTAGGCCCTGTAATTAACTTCGCATTAGCAGCAATGTTAAAAAGTCAGAGAGTTAAGCAATAATAAAAGTAGCCCAAGTGCCTTGTCTGGTGTATCTTCTTCCAAGACTTCCGGATAACATTCATCTTCATTGTTGGCTTCAATAGCTATATCACTGCAGCCATTTCCATCAACATCGCCACATCCATTTGCAACAACTTGGCCTTCTATCTCATTACTATCCATTTTTCCCTTTTTACCCGGGCCCTGTATCATTGAATCACTCCCGATGTAAAAAGAATTGTATAGCCTTCACTTTGCAAAAGTACAAGTAAATTTAGACAGACCGCAGTATTAACCATGTAACATTAACCTCAAGTTTGCTGTAGGAGGAAATCAACTTTGTGGGCATTTAGGAAAATTTGCATGCCATAAAATGAAAAAGGCATTGTATCCTACCAGAAGCCCAAGAAGTTTGAGTACATTATCGGCCTTGGGGAACCTGATTTTATTTTTCCACAAAAGTTTTTGAACATCCTTGTTCAATACATTAATCTCTGTGCTATTCTTTTGCCTCTTCATACTCACAGCAGGAACATCAACAGCATCATTATGTGTGCCAGCAAATCTACAAGACAGACCATAAGGACATGGTCCCTCTTTACCCAAGAAAGGGCAGGAGCCCTCCAAATCAGCTGGTTTCTGCATTTAACAACAGCAAATTTCATAACCACAGTTCAAACAGCCCAACCGTATAATTATACTTAACTCAACATCAGCAAAATTCATCTTCCTTATGTCACAATATATTCACCTTTGCTTTGAACGCTTCCACGTCATGGCTGAACCGGCATTTGTCCTTGTAAGGACAGGAACTGACCTTCCCAGTTTTTGCCACCTCATTGCAGAGATGCAACCCAGATTTTTGTTCCTATCATTTTTTAGTGATCTTTAGTCATCAGAAAACATATTACGATTAAACAAACAGGATATCTAACAATATAATATTGTTATTCGGAAGATTACATAAAGCTCTGATCACACTACTACATAATCTAATAATATCTATATTCATTTAAGAATTGAACTAGAAAAAAAGAGAAGTCCAGCAAATAAACCAACCAATTTAAAAGGTTTCTCATTTCTCACTCAGTATTTATGCTTGGGATGCTAACGCTAAAACTTCAAAACAATAATCAAAAACAGAAAGGGTTAGCATTTTAACATGAACCTAAGCGCTAAACATGTGACCGAACGGACCTGACGGCGTTCACGTTTGAGCTGGCGTTTGGATTTTTTCTCCGGGAGAACAGAAGCCGGCTTGGACTCTGAAACGGTGTCATCTCCTTCAGTTGCTTTGTTGTCAGTATTTGTATTGTTAGTGCAGGGCCTGACGGCTGGTGGGCGGAGAAACTCTCTTTTCACCGGAGCTATAGCTTTAGCCACAAGCTCCTCAGGGCTCAGCTTACCCTGAGCATCTGTCTGAGCCGCCGGAGAATTGTCCGATGGATTGTCGGAGACGGTAGGGACTTCGAGTGCCGGTTCCGATGATGACCCGTCCATTCCGGGTCGGACAGTCAGATCCGAGACGTTTGAAGTAGGGTTTTGGTCCTTTTGGATGTGCGGCCTGGGCGAGTGGGAAGTCACCAGTTGCAGGAAAAGGCTTGTGCGACAACGACGTCGTTGCAACACAGTAATTGGGCCAATGTAAATTCGATCCAAATAGCTTTAAATTGATGATTTTGGGCTTCGCATACCCGGGCCTCTTGAAAATGTTCATTTTTTAGTTTGAAAAAATTGACATCCGTACAATAATCACTGTGAGTACGGTTTTTTTTCCTACAGTATATTATAATAAAATAAATAAATGACTACCTGCTTCAAAAATAATAATAATAATAAATAAATAAATGACTATCAATAAAAGAAAAAATAAATAAATTCACTGTTCATAGACCTTCTCTTTCTATTCACTCTTCAAAAATAATCTCCTTTTATTTCAATTTTATACTCAAATATGTTGAATCGGAATGACCAGGTAAAAGTTGGGGCTTTCAAGTCCCTAGAGAGCTGCCAAGCCCAGAAGCCCTTCAAGGAGATGCCAAGTCCAGAATCCTATAGTTGTTAAGTTCTGAAGGCTCTTAAGACCTGGGGGACTTACATTGATTTGGTATCGCTTGCTCTTAGGCGGTTGGAGTCGGTTGCCAGTAGTTGTTAGTTAAGTTAGCTATAAAGACATTGTATAAAATTGTTAAAGTTAAAACCTTAAATTTGTAATATAATAATATAATGTAGGAACAGAAACTCATGTCTTGTCTGCTCCTCTAATGTAAAAGGCCTCTCACACACCTATAAATATAAGAAAGAGGATCACAAAAATAGGATCCTCTCTCAACTTTTGAGAGGAAAATTTATCTTAGAGTAAAAAAGTACAATGAAAATTCTGGAGCTGACTCTCTGTTCTTAGGGGCCTGGCTTTTAGCTCCTAAAAAGCCAGACTTTCAGCTTCGGTAAACTATTTGATCTAAATTGGAGTTCCTTACATTGCTTACATATGCAAAAATCCCCCACTTGACTTGCTAACTCACGAGCTCATAGATTCTGAAGTCAGCAAGATACTAGCTTGTTATTAAGACATATATCACTTACTATGACCGGGAACAGAAAAGAAGGGATACAAGTAGCCTACAAATTTAAAGGCATAACGCACATATTAATCGTGGAAAAATGGTGCGATACATGTTGCTATGTTACCCTCTTAAAATAGAACCAAAAAAAAGGGAAATACTCCAACTTATATATTAATTAAATAAAAGAAGCTGTGGTAACTTTGTATTGTAGTTTTCCCGTCAAAATATCTATTAGTATGTTCTTTTTAGACATTTTGTTTCACATTGCGGTAACCTACGTCGTATTTTGAATTTTTCAATTTTTTAAAAAAAAATTTAATTCACTTTTACCTTATCCATTTACTATTTTGAAAGAAGATTCACTATAAAATTTAATAACTACTAGATGATGATATTAAAAACTAATCTATATATACATAAAAGGAAGATAGTTTCCAATTCACTTTTTCCTACCCAAAACCACTAGCTAAATCAGGATATCTCATCTTGGTCGTTGGTTTAATTTACTAATCTTGACCATTGATTTATATTTTACTTTTTAATTTTATTTACTCTTTTAATTTATTACAAATTTATAGATTTCTTTTTTATTGTTCATTTCCCCTTTTTTTCATTTTTCATTTTTATATTATCACTATATTTTTCATATTTTAATTCCAATCACCAAATCAGATTTTATTTTATCAAAAAATATCTCTCTTATGTTATCCACATTTTCCTTCTTTCCTATAATAAAACTCATTCTATAACTTTCTCAAATCTCTCTCAATCTACATTTAAAAATTCCACTAATTATTTTAAGCAATTTTATTTTCGATTGATTTTCTTAATTTTATGTTTTTAATTTACCTCACACCGTCGAACAACTTCCAGATTCGCTTTAATATTCACCAATATTGAGAAAATCAGACCTGTCATCGAATCAAAAAAGCTGACAATTCAAGGTCAATAGCCCGATTTAATTAAATAATTAAAAACAAAATTAATTTTATAAAAAATAATGTTAAATTTTTATTCCTTTTTTAAGGGTCATCCAAAAATATGACTATTGGCATAGAAATGGAATCTTATATTGGTTATTTAGTGAAATGAACTGAGGATGTATACCTATATTAAGTTATTTAGAGAATGGTTTATAATATGGCTTTAACTTACAGGCCTTAAGTTTTCAAAAAGTTTAAAATTTTAATGGATCATTATTAAAAAAAAAAGTTTATTGTGAATCGTATCGGTCTTCATCTCACACTGTCAGATTGTTTTAAGATTGATTTCAGTATTCACGAATGTTTAGAAAATCAGACCGGTCTTCAAACCAAGAAAGCTAACGGTTCAAGATCATCGGACCGATTTAAAAAAAATAATTGAAATAAATTAATTTTTATCTAAAATAATGTGAAAAAAAAAAAGATTCAATTTTATAATTTTTTTATTTTTACCGTCTAAAAAAAGTTGAAATTTTATTCCTTTTTAAGAGCAATCGAAACTATGACTTTGAGAATAGAAAGAGAGTTCTTCATTAGTTATTTAGTGAAAAGAATTGAGGATAGATGTCTATATAAGTTACTCGGAGAATGGCAGGCATGTCAACCAGCTGGGCCGGCTCAGCTCGCCAAAATTTAGGCTAGGACTCTGCTAGGGCTTTTTTGATACCGAGCCTAAAAAACCTGAGCCAAAGCCCGGCTCAGCTCGGGCCTTTTCCTAGCCGGGCCGATTTGGGTTTTTTTTAATTTTTTCTTACCTTAGTTTAATTTTTTTCCTGTACCTAAGTTTGACACGGGCCTTAACGGGCTGGCCCGCTTTGGCCCATTTGGTTCGTAATTACAAGCCGGCCAGTTTGGCGCAGCTAGCCAAAAAAGCCGACCCGGCTTGGGCTTGTCCTTGAATTTGGGACTCAGGCTAGTCTTAAATGAGCCACTAGGCGGCTCAGCTCGGGCTTATTACCGGCCGGGCCACGAGCCACCTGAACCAGCCGACTCATTATGCATCCCTAGAAAAGGGTTATACATACCAGGGTTTCAGCTTCTAGGCCTTACACTTCCAAAAAGTTTAAAATTTTAATTGATCATTATTGATAAAAAGTTTATTGTGAACCGTATCCATCTTTATCTCACACTGTGTGATTGTTTTCCATATTATTTGCAAATTTTTAGAAAACCAAATCGGCCATCAAACTAGAAACACTAAGGGTTTAAGGTCATCAGTCCCTTTTTAATTAAATAATTGAAATTAATTAATTTTTAAATAAATTAATGTGGAAAAAAGAACAATCGATTTTATAATTTTTTGATCTTTACCATTTTAAAAAATATTGAAATTTTATTCCTTTTCTAAGAACAATTTAAAATATGACTTTAAGCATAGAAAAAGAATCTCACATTAGTAATTTAGTGAAAAGAACTAGGGATATATGCCTATATTAAGTTACAATGAGAAAAGTTATACATAATAGAGCCTTAGCTTATAAATTTTAAACTTTTAAAAAGTTTAAAATTTTGATGCATCATTATCAAGAAAAAAAATTATTGTGAAAATCAAACTGAAAAACTAACAGTTCAAGGTCAATAGGCCAATTTTAACTAAAGTAGTTAATCTACCCGTGCAAAAAAATGGTAAAATATATCTATTTGGCAATTGCATAATAAATAAATACTTGTACCTTTGTAAAAAATTTGAAAACATAAATATATATTGATTGAATCAATAGGACCACTGATCAAATATTTAAAGGAGAAAATTTATTCAAATCAACCCACAGTTATAATATATAAGTTATGGATTTAGCTTTCCACGATCAAATATATACATTCCACCACTACAAACGCTCACACCTTCGTAGTTCTTCTAACACTCTACAATCACTATTAGTAAGGTTTAAAATACACCCGTCATCTTCCATCAAGAGCCAATAATCATTCATCAAGAGCTAATTAAATAACATCTCTCTTCTTGAATTAAATTTATCAATAAAAAATATAAATATCTACATATTGTAATTTACAAACAAAAAAATTGTATCAAGATTCATCAACTGTATAGAGAAATTATGAGCACCAATAAATGTGTAGATCAAATAAGTATGCCATTTAAATTATGGCGGACTTCATAATCAAAACTCATATAGAAAATTTTATACTCAACACGATCGTATAACATGATAATTGACAAAGAGAAAATAAAAGTAAAGCACATTTATCTTAATCAATAACAATTTTGCAAATTATTGAAAAGAGTTTATTTGAGCGATTAGCGGGGAAAAGAGAAAATATGTAGTATTAGCTTTCTATTAAATACCTGCTGCAAAAGGAAAGTTGTGGTTGAAGTGGAGTATGGGCCAACACTGAAAAAGAATATTAGAACATGATTTATCGTAATCAAAGATATAACATAGTCACAAAAGAAACTGAGAAGGGAAAGTTGCATACGAATATGGAATTAAAAAAAGTTTATAAAAAAACTTGCCATAAATGTAACCTTTACCTCAGAAAAGACTCAAGGAAAGAGTGACCGCAAAGCAAATGAACTGAAAAAAATGAAGGCACTTAAGTGCCTTTATATATTAATAGATAATTGAAATAAATTAATTTTTATTTAAAATAATGTGGAAAAAGAACAATTGATTTTATAAATTTTTTATCTTTACTGTTAAAAAAATGTTGAAATTTTATTCTTTTTTAAAGAGTAATTGAAAATATGACTTTGAGAATAGAAAAGAAATCACACATTTGTTTTTTAGTCAAAAGAATTGAGAATATATACTTATATTAAGATACTTGGAGAAGGGTTATGGGTAATATGACTTTAGCTTATGGGCCTTAAGCTTCTAAGAAATTCAAAATTTTAATGGATCGTTATTGAGAAAAAGTTAATTGTGAATCGTATCCATCTTTACCTCACACCGTCTAACTGTTTTCCGAATTGATTTTAGTGTTCGCAAATATTCAAAAAATCAGACCGGTCATCAAATCGAAAAAGTTAATTGTTCAAGGTCATCGGTCCAATTTTAATTAAATAATTGAAATAAAATTAATTTTTACCTAAAATAATATAGAAAAAGAACATTCGATTTTATAATTTTTTAATAATTACCATTTAAAAAGGTTAAAATTTTATTTCTTTTTTAAGAGCCATTTAAAATGTTACTTTGGGAAAAAACAGGGAATCCGACATTAGTTATTTAGTGAAAAGAATTGAAGATGTATGTCTATATTAAATTGCTCAGAGAATGATTATGTATAATAGGGCCTTAACTTATCGGCTTTGAGTTTTCATAAAGTTCAAAATTTTAATAGATCATTATTGAAAAAATTTTATTGTGAATCGTATTCATCTTTATCTCGCAACTTTGGATTGTTTTCCAGATTGGTTCCTGTATTCGCAGATTTTGTTCAATAGTTTTTAGACTATTTTTTATCTTCATCAATGAAAAATATTATATTATAGGTAGCACTTATATTTTTTTTTCTTTATACACAGGTAAACAATCAAATATCATAGTTTAAGAGCTATTGGAAATGTGATCTTTAGCATAGAAAGGGAATTCTACATTGGATATTTAGTGAAAAGAATTGAAAATGTAGGTCTATATTAAACTACTTAGAGAATATTTATGCATAATAGGGCCTTAGCTTATGGGTTATGATATTTCAAAAAGTTCAAAATTTTAATAAATCATTATTGAAAAAAGTTTATTGTGAATCGATTAACCGTAT
>CAVNYN010229882.1:0-14079 GCA_963692815.1 Nyctanthes arbor-tristis
GGCTACAGGAATGCCGGCTCCTGCTCTTTCTCCTGCTTTAAAGCTGTACAAACTTCTGCATGACATACTTTCTCCCGAGGCACAACTGAAGCTATGCAGATATTTTCAGGTAAGGAAGTGTTTGCAAACTCAATGAGCGTTCCTTTTACTGACTTCTGACAACTGTTTTATATGGTAATTTTTATGCAGAACGCTGCAAAAAAGAGGTCCAAAATGCACTTGGCAGAAACAGACGACTTGGTTTCTAGCAATAACGAGAACATATTGACGGATCCAGTTGCTCTTTCTACTGCTTACAAGAAGATGAAATCACTTTGCTTGAACATTCAAAATGAGATTTGGACTGACATTGAAATCCATAAGCAAAATCTTCTCCCAAGGTACTTTGTTTCCTTTGGTAATAGATTTGTGGTTTTGCGCGCTTTATGGTTATGGATGACTGAAATTATGGATTAAAGTTCCTGAGATTGAGTCTTTGAATCAAATTTTTTTCCATTCCCACTTCTGTCCTGGCAATTTATCTTCATTTGCTTCTGGTGTAAAAATTGCTTTATAGAGAGTTTGCATTCAACCTGTATACTTCAACAAATTGCTTATATTTGTCACAGATTGTTTCCTTTTAAATAGGTTATGGGTTAGATACAAATATATAGTTACATCAATAGACTGGTAAATTTAGAGCACATTATTAGCCATAGATTATCATTCTTATACATTGTGTTCTGCAATTCTTATTCAGCATTGTGAAGCAGTCTCCCAAATCCTATGTTCTTTATATCATATAACTCCTAACTGCTGATTAACTATCAATTTCTAATAATGACTATCGCTATATTGCTTTTGTATAGTTTCATAGACCTTCCAAACCTATCTGCATCAATATATAGCACAGAGCTTCATAATAGGCTGCGGACATTTCTGGTTTCATGCCCCCCAGCTGGGCCAACACCTCCTGTTGTGGAGCTGGTTATAGCAACCGCTGACTTTGAAAAGGATCTCGGTTTGTGGAATATCAGGTAAATGAATTTGTCATAATTCGTTCTAATGTTGTACAAGCTCTTGTTTATATTTACTTTCATAATGGATTTTGCAGTCCAATCAAAGGTGGAGTTAATGCAAAGGAGTTGTTCCACTTGTATATAACTGTCTGGATCCAAGATAAGCGGCTTTCACTGCTTGAATTGTGCAAGATTGACAAAGTACGGAATTGTATTTTACTTTACTTGGGTAGTTGCTAGTTTATCAGTCACATGTGGAAATTAGTTATCTTCATGAGTCCATTGCACCATATCCTGTTCATTTTAACCACCCTGCACTAAAAGCTGTCACCTTGAAGGTTATTGCTGTTATGGTTGCATGTTAGGCTCTTTTGTCTTCTCTCGTTCTCATAGATCACTGGCCTGTTTGAAATGCTTGTATTGTCTTTGATTCACTGCAAATTTGATGTCAAACAGCTCTTCTCCTGCAGCATTAGTATTTAGTACTCGTATTCTGGGACATCCTCTTCCCTCGTCTATGCCATTTGCTTCTTGCATGTGCCCTATGCTCATGCAAAGTGCAAATTATTCGAATACAGATAGAGATGAGCCATCGCAAAAGTAAGATAACAGATAGATGAGGGAACTCTTTTTAATTTAATAATATGGCTCTTAAATGGGATCAAGTAATCATGACTCGTTTGTTCTTATAAATCACAATTTTAGAGTCTGGACACTTCGTTCTTGCCATTTCTTTCACCAAATTATATGTAAGCTCTTTTTCCTCAATAGAAAAGAGGGAACTAAAGATTAGATTATATATGGGCTCATATCTCCTTTTTCTTTAAATCAGAGGGAACTAAAGATTAGATGATATTGAAGTTTGTTTCAGACTGCTGTTTTTAATTCTGACTAGACTTATTGTAATTCCAGGCAAAGTGGTCCAGCTTTCAAACAACACAATCCACAACTCCTTTCAGTGATGACATCTATGATCAGCTAAAGGAAACACTCAAAGAATATGATGTCATTATCAGTCGGTGGCCAGAATATACTTTTACATTGGAAAGTGTATGCACAGTTCTTAAACATCTTTCATTTCTTGTATTACTAGTGCAGAGAACGTGTTTTCCTCAATCTTTTAAAGTGTTGTTACGGCATTGATGCTACGTAAGCAGCATTATTAAACGTGAAACTTATTTCTCAAATTAAAATTTATATACGTCAAGAAACTTATATAAATTTCATTATGTATCGGTCTCAGGCCATAGCAGATGTTGAGAAGGCAGTAGTTGACAGCTTGGAGAAGCAGTTTGCTGAAGTTTTATCTCCACTAAAAGAAAGCACAATGCCTATGAAATTAGGTCTCAAATATGTTCAGAAATTTGCAAAGGGTAATCCATCTCCTTATGTCGCCCCCAGTGAGGTACGAGCAGATCTTTTGCTATTTAATTATCTGCTCTAATTTACGTCCCTACCAAACAAGTATCATATCTGTCTATTTTCAGTTGGGAATCCTTTTGAACTCCTTGAAAAGGATGCTTGATGTCCTGCGCCCCCCAGTAGAAGAACAACTGAAGTTATGGGGTTCCTGTATCCCTGAATGTGGGAATGCCGTCCCAGGAGAGTCTCTCAGTGAAGTAACCGTGATGATTAGGACCAAATTCAGGTCTTATCTGCAAGCAGTCATTGATAAACTTGTGGAAAATGTAAGTATTCTATGTAGGCATATGTATGAGATTTCAGTAGTTTCAGGGCATTGCAAAATATGCAAGAAATTAAATTTGAATAAACCATTTCAGAAAAGAAATATGTACCTTCAACTTGATGAGAAATGACGAGTTATAAATCTTCAGGCTTTAACTTTTAATTTTCTCATATATAAGAACTACATAAGCATATGCTTGAAACTTTGTCTGTCATGTTGTTTCATTGTTTTCCTTCTACTTCCTATCTTGCCTGCAGACAAAACTGCAGCGTGCTACCAACTTGAAGAAGATAATCCAGGAATCAAAGGATAACGTAATAGAGTCAAATTTACGGCAGAGGATGCAGCCTCTGAAGGATTTGCTGGCTAATACTATTAGCCAGCTACACTCTATACTCGAAACTCAAGTGTTTGTAATAATGTGCCGAGGTTTCTGGGATCGCATGGGCCAGGTATATATACAGCTTTTGAAGCCTACTGGCATGTACTTTAAAAACAATTTATCTGAGTTCTTGTTTTATTCAGGATGTGCTAAAGTTCTTGGAGGATAGGAAGGAAAACAGGTCCTGGTATAAAGCATCAAGAGTGGCAGTAACTGTGAGTTACACTGATCGTGCCGGGTTTTACATTTTATTCTTTACTGTGACAAGAGTTCTCTTTTTTCTATTCTACATATCGACCAAGTTATCAATATTTGTCATGTTCGTATTCTTCAGGTTCTGGACGATACATTTGCTTCAGAAATGCAACAGTTACTCGGCAATTCACTACAGGAGAAAGATCTCGAAGCTCCACGATCCATCCTAGAAGTGCGATCAATGCTCTGTAAGGATGCCGGAGACCACAAGGAAAATAACTACTATTACTGAACTGTAAATGTACATACAGATGGCAACTCGACATGGATGCGGTGACTAGCATTTGTCACTCTATGGGTCGGTGAAAAAAGAATCCTGAAACTCAAAGGGGTCGGAACTCGGATGGCATTTTGCTCAAAACCTGAAAGACGAGGAATTTGCTCAGTTTTAGAAAGGTACATCAATCTTGGAGAGGTAGAAAGACCAATGCTCACGGTCCATAGGGTCGGTCGATCTTTAAATTGTGCACCATGCATTTCTCTGTTAGAAAATGCAATAACAGGAAGTCACTGTTCTTGTTTGTGAAATCTTTATTTCGCGTATAACATGTGAATGGCTCGAGTTTTTCGATCTTTTCTCATTAATCTTTCAATAATCTAGAAGTTATTTCTCACGTTCTGCACCAAACAAGAATTTTCCAATAATATAAAGTGCGATTGAGAAACTTGAGCTAATCTTAAATAATTGAATGAGGATGATAGTGCAGGCCCACACGCAAATGTCCAAATCTACGGACATGTCTATGGAAGCCATGCTCATTCAACGTTACATGACTCTTCATAGTTTTAACTGCTCAATAATTTTTTGGTGTTGTAATAAGTTCTGTAGATTGTAATTAGCAATTGATAAAGTGGCGTTTTGAGTTTCTAGTACTATTAGTAAACTTTTAGTTTACCGTGATGAGGGTAGCTTATTTTGCTCTAATATTAATGCGACACACCTATTTGTGATGTGGATGATTCTCGATCCCTGTCCAACGATTTTCGTTTCTTCTCAGAGAGACTCATCGAGCACCAAATTTAAGAATGTTCGTAGATGATAAAATGGTGATGCTTATTCATTGCTTGTTAACTTGCATCGATTTTATTTTGGAAAGTTAATATAATAGGAGTAAATAGATATTCGTTTATCAATTTTCTTTCTTTATGTGTAATGTTCTTTTTTTTTTTAATATATAGATTAATGTTATTGATCACTAACGGTGATGATCACTTTTCTACGTGTCAGTATATAGTATGTAATTGAAAGAAATTTTAGACTTATCATTTAATGTCACTTAAAAGATTGTGATTATCACCAAGAATGATAAATCACACCATATGATGTCATATCATATTGTACTGGATCGGGACTATGTTGCAACATGTAGGCTTCATCTCTTATGGTAGACCGAGGGAAGGGAAAGGAAAATCTCCCCTATGCTAACATGTTGGGCAGGGTTGCGGTTGATTTCATATAGTGCCAATGATACTATGATAGTACCATATGATTATTACTACTAAGTGCAAATGTCTAGTCTTGAGGTGACGTAGATGAAAGAGATGGACACATAAGATTACAAATTTTAATTTTTTTCGCTCTTCTTTAGCTTCTTTTTACCTTTTTCTCTCTTTATTTTACATTTTTGTTTCACAATGTCTTTGAAAATGTCTAGTTGTAGAAAATGTCAAGGATATTGTAAAGAAAATATAGAAAATAAAGATAGAAAAAGGTACAAAAGAAGTGAAACAAGAGAGAAAATTAAAATTTATACATTTTATGTGTCTGTATCTCTCCATTTACATTGGAGATACTCTAAGACATTAACTTCCGTGTGGTTCATGGATGACCAAATGGATTAGAGAATATTTGGATAGCTTCAGATGTACCGGTTATATTGAATTTAAAGACGAAATGATACAGATCTTTTAAAAAAAAAGGGGTTTTAAACTTTTTTAAACAAAAACTATAACAAAAAATGGTCAAAATTACTTTATTACCTTTAAAATAACTTGAATCCTCTTTGAATTGTGCATGGTTAATAAGATAATTTAAACACTTTTTTATTATAGTTTTTTATCTACAATTCTACATGTATGTCTAAATAGCGTAGCTCATTATTAATTTGTAGGGATTCCTCCTCAAATCCGCCTAAAAAAAATAATAATAATATTAAAAATAAAAATGCGCCTAACAGTTGACCACGATGTAGACATGTGGGTAAGAAATTCCATTTAGAAGCAACCGTTAATCAGCTGTTCCTAACACCCATTTGAACTTTTGAGTTTTCAGCAAATATCAACCCACGTTGATGGTAAAAATACCCATCAACCTGATAGCAGCATGATTCTCACGCTCTCAAAAAGGTATCGTTATAGCACATTCCAATTCTATCGTTATAGCACATTCCAATTTTTCAATGGACGTTCATACAAGCAAAACAGAACACTTTGATGTGGCAAACAGAACACTTTACGTAGAAAAAGTAAAGGGAAGGGACCGAAAGAAAAAAAGCAAAAAAAAAAAAAGGAAAAAATGATGCACTATCAAAAGAGTAATGGTGATTTCAGGTACTATATGACTTGACGTAATAATACTATTTTTATTAGGAATAAAATAAACCAACACATAGAGCGGTTGATATTACACGATTTAGGACCATCACTTTCTTGATTCCCAATTCTGAGGAATGTAATGCAAATTAAAATAAAATAAAATACTTTAATATTCTTCTTCTTCGCCATCATCATCATCATCAAGTAATTAAAAATCTTTCAGCAACTTCCGGACCTGTTCCAGGGTGACAAAGAGCACGATGGTAAACGGTCCCTGCCTAGAGATTGTGGGAATGAATCCTTTGTATAGAGACATGGGTCCCTCCGCCCGAATAGTTTTCATTGCACAATCCATGGCTCCACTGTAAGGTGGCTCCATGCCCGGCTCCACTTTCATGTTCATAACTCGGGTTTTTATCACGTCCACCGGGTTCGACGCCACCGCCGCTACGAATCCGGCTGCGAAACTCGCCGTCACATGGGTGCCCAGCCCGTCATTCATTAGATGCTTCTCGAGGATGATTTCCTTGAATTGGTCATAGGAAGCCAGCTGAGAAGCGGTCACTAACATGGCGCGATTCACGGTGAGGGAGGAGCCGCGCCAGAGGCTGGTGATGCCCTCGTTCTTGGTCATCTGAGAAATGGCGTCCAGGACGCTCTTGTAGTTGCGCCGCTGAGCCGGAGGGAGGCGGCCGTCGGCTTGCATCCGGACCATTGCGACATCAGCCGGGTTCCCCACGGCGGCGCCGATGCCGCCGGCTATGAGTCCTGCAGTGATCTTCTTCGTGAGAGGCATGTTTTTGGTGCTTGGATCAGTCCACTTTTGCTTCAGGATGTCGTACAATCCCATTCTGGTGGTGGAGTAGAGGGTCTGGCGGAGCACGGTGGCAGAAACGCCAGAGAACAGAGCTTTAATACCATCCTGCTGAATGATCCTAACCCCAACAGAAATGGGTCCCACGCGTGGTGGCGGCGGAGGTGGTGGCAGGTGGAGGTGGTGGTGGGCATGGCCGGCGGAGGGAGGAAAAGCAAGAGCCGGACGAAGAGTCTGCACCGCCAGATTCGGTGCCGGCGCTTCGCCCTGAAGTTGCATCCGGACCTTAATCAAATCAAGTGGATGTGTACTACACCCAGCAACAATCGAAGCGACACCTCCTTCAACAAATCCCTTCACACCCATTATTATCACAACGTTTGCAATTTCCCAATTGAAACAAAATTAGAAAAACAGACTGAAGAAGAAAACGAGCAAGGAATTAGATTCTCAAATTCCTTCCCCAAAAGAATGGAAACAAGAAAACCAAAATAAAAAGCAAGATCTCAACGAGAAAAAGACCAGTTGGAATTAGAGTTCATCTCACTGGAAACCAGGAGATGGGAATGGAGACCGAAGGCTATGGAAGAGAAGTGTGGAACGTTGGGCCTCTGAGACATATGCTGGAGGAGAAATGGTGCAAATTGAATGGTTGGAGAAGAGAAGGGGCAAAGGGTATTTATAGGGGTAGCGGAAATGGCGTGGAAACTAGCTAGGTTTTAAGGCACACGCACAAAAATGACCAAACGGCTGAAAAGAAAATACACAGTGCAACAGCGAGGAAATCTCTCCTGACTTATAACTTTGGCTAAATAGCTTATGAGGTTCCTCAGCTTTACACCTTTTTATATATAGGTCTCTTACTTTTGATGTTTTAATAGAAGAGTTCAAAACTTTTTAGAAATTAGCAAATTAATTTATCTTTACTGGTGCATCTTATGTGACCATCGTGTGAATGGGGATTTTTTTGACTTAAAATTAATTTGTATACCATATAAGTTCTTTTTTTTCCCGATAAGGTTCATTATATTGATAAATATTAGTTAATCTTAAGATAACATCTTTAATTATTTTCTTCATTTTCTAATAAAATGACCCAATTTGTTAGTTTCCAAAGGCTTTATACAATTTGTTAGAAATCAAAAGTTATAGATCAAAACATAAAATATTAAATAAATTAGGGACCATATGTGTTATTGACTCTGCAGCTTTTGACGCGGTGTTTCGGTCATCAACAATTGGCCAACTCATAGACTTCTGGAAAATTTATTTTTTCTATTTTTCATAAGCCTTGACTTTTAAGTTACTGATGTTGCCAATTTGATTTTTAGGTTACAAAATCATGAAAATTCTATATAACTCATTCAAGTTTTGTGGCTACATTAAATTAAATTCATACGCAGTAGTAATTTCTTTAATAATTATCTTCCTAAATTATTATGGCAGGTTTTAATATTAACATTATATTATATTTTATATATTCGACTACACAGAATTCAAGTCTGAATTGTAATTTATTTTAATTTTATTTATTATTATTGCTATTAAATTAAATTTCACATTCTCTCAAATCAATAGTCACTATGTGCTAGTGACAAGTGAGCTCCAACTTTATAAATTTCTGTATTTATTATTTTAAATTGAAGTTCGACGAATTGTAAATGTGGCTTGTTTTATTGTCGTGATAACTAAAAGACTCGTTAAAATAATCTCTAAATAAACATGTTTAACTAGAAAGAAATGGGCCAATGACTAATTATTATTAGTAGAAAAAAATAATGGAAAAGGAATTTGTTAAAGGCATGTGATTGGAGATTGATTTTCGTGTTGAAATGATATTTGCCCTTGATAGACTGCATTTGTGAGATATATTGGTGGGAAAGTTCCAGCACGTCTTTTCGTGAAGCAATTTTTGTCGTGTAATTTTGAATATTTTCCATTTCTACACAACTAATTGTCGTTGTATTCAGAATCCCGTTTTTAGGTGGTTCAAGTTTCAGAACAGACCATAAATATCGTAGTCAGTCGTTTGATTTCTTTTTCATTACTTTGTTTGGTTTTTATTACTATTTATTTATTTATTTATTTATTTTTCTTTGAGACGTAGGTCGAGTTGAAGAGGGGTTGGACCAGAAGTCGTGTGATTCCGTTGCCATATATAGGTATTTACCAGAAGCCGAACAACAAGACAAATGAAATTCATCTCCTTAGCATAATTATGTACACGAATTTTGGCCATCCAATATCGCTTGGACCTCCAAAAATCAACATTTTTTGTTTTCTTATGTGAAATTAATTTAATTAGTACTAAATACTTTTCATATTTGTTATTTTACATTCTATTTAAATATGTTGTTTGACGCTTTCCACCGTCATTATTTTCATTTTTCAATTAATAAAAGAGTAATTTTAAGAAGACATGAGAATGCGACGTAAAAAAAAATTGACATTGTTACTTGGATGATTATCATATGGATAATTTTTCATTACCCAATGAAACTGTGTTACATTTATAATGTCCTCTTAGAGTTTTTGTTAATAAAATTATTGAGTTTTACTTTCTCCTCTAGTAGATTGTAGTTTTCATTACTTTTCAAAGTTTTTTTTTTTTAATTTATTTTCTTGCTTCGTAATATGTCAACATGGTAAGAGGGAGCAAAAAGTTTTTGAAGTAAAGACTAAATATTATCAACCTCAACCTAGTTGTTTTAGCTTGGTTTGAAACAAAACAGGGAGAGGGGATGGTAAATAAAGAGTTTTTAATACCATTCGTTGTTACCACTGTGAAACCAACAAATAAGTTGGAGTAATGCTATTTAACATTACTGGTGTTTGTCACCATATCAAGGTGACATTGAATGAAAAGTTAAATCAAGTGGGTCATTTATTCATGCATTTAATTTCACTTATCATTCAATGCCACATTAGTTGCCACGTAGACTGGTGTCAAACACCACTGATGCTACATGGTGGAATGAAAATTAGACATATAAAAGTAAAAGAGTTATATGTTAATTTTTTATTAGGTTTAATGTTACCATAGCAGTATCATCTGCTGGTAGTTAAAATTTTCTAAGTAAACTCGTTGGACAGAAAAAATATAAATTGTATGAAAATTTTACTTTTAGGAGAAACAAGATTTAAGTTCAAAACTTTTATTTCTTTTTCCACCAAATTTCTATTTTGTTTTAAATTTATTTTCTTGTGAAATGGGAAGTACCCTTCTTACTCCAACCCCCCACCAAACATGCAGAGAAAAAGAGAAAAGAAAATGGAGAAATGAGAATGAGAAGGTGAAGACCGAAATGAGTCCATAGGAACCGAGAAAGTTGATAAAAAGACTCGATTAACGACAGAATTTGTGGTGTGAATACTTGAAATGACGAAGATTAACTAGGCATAGAAGTTCAATTCAAGAATATATAATAACTTTGACAAATACAATTTTTATCCACTTATCATCCAACTATACATAATTAGAGGTTGATGATTCATTGTGCACTCATTCTGTTTTTTCAAGTATGCAGTGCACCAAATACCCTCCTTGACAAAGGCATTACTAAAAAAGTCATGACGAATCGAGACCAAATGGTGCCACACACAAAAAAAGTTTATGTTCAAAAAATTTTGAGATTAAAAAATACAGAGTGATGCACTCAACGTGATAAAATGAGTCATTTTTCATGATTGAGATTCCACCCACACTACTTTGGAAGATTATTAGTGAACTTCAATTTCACACTATGCATCAACCCTCTGTAGAAGAAAAAGGTAAATTTCAATTTCACACTCTTTAGAAGAAAAAGGTAAATATTCTTAGTGTGTTAATTTAGGACTTCTAATAGAGAAATACATTTTTTCTAGACTAAGATTGATAGTTTAAGTGGTAAAGACTAAAGAAAACCCTTTATCAGGATAAAATCCTGAATTTAAGTCTATAACCCTTCCCGAAATTCCCCCAATATATATATATATATATATATACACACACAGAGAACAATATAAATACCAATAATTATAAAATGTATCTAGTATATATTATTAAGCAAAAACTAATATCAATGCCCTCATTGAATTGAACGATATAAATACCAATAGACCCTAATATTGGCATCCAAAGCTATTACTTCAAATTGCAAGACAAAGTTGACGCAACTTGCATGTGAATTGATTCTTGTTTGAATGGCATCATTAGTGTCTTAGCTAGAATTGGATGCCAACAAGGAACCAAACATGTTGAATTCTAGCTATTATGCTCCCAGTTGTGCCAACATTAAATGCAATTATATATATATATATATATATACACATCGCATGAAGTCCATGTTTTAATTTATCAGCCTTTGAATTTTAGGTTATTATAAATATTGTAGAGGAATATAAAGTATATCGAATATGTTTGAGAGAATTTTTCGCGATTATGATTATAAATGTCTTACAAACATAGCATATGATACAAGGTTTTTTTTTTTTTTTTAAGTGGTTTATTATTATTATTATATTTTTTTTAGTACAAGGGGATGACGGGGAGGGGATATGGGGTTCGAACCCGTGTATATCAGGTAAGGATTAGGCCCTTATCCAACCGGGATAACCCTTGCCCCCATATGATACAAGGTTGAAATGTCTTTCGATTGAGATTCCTTTGTTCTTTTATCTATATATATCTAAATTAAGAGTAGTATAAATAGGTTTTCCCGCCTAAATCGCTGACGTCATAGTTGATGTCATATTTTATTTTTTATCATTTTATTCTTTTCTATTTTGAAATAGCTAATTTGTACAATTTTACCCAGACATTTCATCATATTGTGTAATTTAATACAACCTTTCAAACTTGATAATTTCAATCTCAAATCTCATATTTCTTATGTGGTCCTAACATTTTTTCTACCTTATTTTCCTCCTTTGACTGGTGTTGTAAGCTAACTGATAACGTCATGTTTTTGCCTATTTTCCCATGTTTTGTCCTACAATGGAATTTAAAATTCCATTTCCCAAATAAACTCATATAGATTGAATTTTTTTCCATGAGTTTGATATTTTTCATGAAAAATAAATGCAATCAAACACGATGTAATTTTGTAGAAAATGCATATAATGAGAAATGTTATGTGACTTATAATTTTTTGCACGGAGAAGGGCTTGTTGAAATGTCGTCAACGACAAACTTAAACACTTGGCAAGTTTATACTTACACTATAAGTTTAGAAGGCTGTTGTGAACTTCGTTCGCTTCAATGATCTTTACTTGAATGACAATAATTTTTTTAGGGAGTTTTTTGCCTCATTCTCATTTGAAATGGCTAATTTGCACAATTTAACGTTGACATTTCATTTTATTGTGCAATTTAATCCTAACCTTTCAAACTTAACAATTTTAACATCAAATCTCATATTTTTTACGTGACTTAACATTTTTTACTTAAAAAGATAATAATACACTCCAATTCTCATTAACTTAAAATATATATGATATTATATTATTATAAATCAAGTGTAGTTTCTACCTTATTTCTCGACTTAGATTGGTACTGTAAGCTAACTGACAACGTCATATTTTTGCCTATTTTCCCATGTTTTTCCCTACCATAACATTTAAAATTCCATTTCCCAAATAAACTCATAAAGATTGAATTTTTTTCAATGAATTTGATATTTTTTATGAAAAACAAATGTAATCAAACATGCTGTAAGTTTGCTGAAAATGTATATAATGAGAAAGGTTATGTGGTTTGTAAATGTCGTCAACAGCAGAGTTAAACGCTAGGCATGTTTGTAATTACACTATAAGTTTAGAAGGCTATTGTGAACTTCGTTCGCCTCAATAATCTTTACTTGAATGTTAATAAAATTTTTAGAGAGATTTTGGCCTCATTCTCATTAGAAACACGCAAAGTTTAAAAGGTTAGTTTTTTTATTTTTTTCTTAAAAAATTTTAATGTTTTAGCATAATGAGTCGGAAATAGAAAACTTAAGAAGTTTCTGCATTTATATTTGTTTGTTAAAAAATCAACCTCTAATAAATTTCTCATAGGTATTAATGCTTCTTTTAGATCAGTTCTTTTTTTCATAAGTTTGAGTTTCAAAAGCATATAAAATAGAAATTTTTGAAATTTCAAACATATTTAAAATATTAAGACATCATTAAGATGATGTGCTATGTTTAATAAATGAGTTGTGCTATTTGAACAAAAGTGTATATAAAAATTTAAATAAAATTGACACATGGCAGAATATTATATTTTAGTATATCACTTCACTTTTATATCAAAGATAATCATATGAGATATGTGTCTTTTTTGTCAATCTTTTTGTCTCATATATTGTCCAAATAGAATTATTCTTAATAAGGACCTATATCTATGTCATGCAAGTTGATTAGTCCCATTGAATGTAGGAAAAAACTTCCATTAATTAGTTTATTGATCTAATTTTTTCCGTTGATGTACATTCATTTTTCATATTTTCTACTAATGTACAAATGTTTCTCATTCATTTTTCAAATTCTTATTATTATATTTTTAACGAGATCGGAAGAGCACACGTCTTTTAAATTTTCAACTAATGTGTAAATGTTTCTTATCTATTTTTCAAATTCCTATTGTTATATTTTTTAATATTGTTCTTCTTGTGCATCACACGGGTGCTATACTGGTATATATAAAATTACAACTAGTTATAGCTAGCAATATACTGACATTATGCTCGATTCTACTTTTATTGTTCAAGATAAGAGTTTTATTTTTCTTTTAACTCGAATGACTCTTTCTCAAAAAAAATAATAATAATTTTAATGTGTGAGTGGGCTGACTATATCTTTCTTGAACGCAACTGACTATGACACTAGAATTAAGTTTCACATTTACTAATTAGGCTGTTTTTCTCTTTTTCTTATGGAGATTTTTCAATCACCTAAAATTAATCCAAGAATTTGTAATAACAATAAAAATGTTTAAATACCAGATATCTTGAACCGTTACGCACCAAACGGATGATGTAGTATAATAATATTAGTCGCTCATATAATATGAGAGGAGTGTGATGATATTTTGATATTATATTACGTCACTGTTTAGTGTCGGAGTGCTTGAACATTTTTAATATAACAAGTCAACTAATCAAATTCAAAATTTAAATAATTTATTCGAAGTCGAAAGCATCACTTGGAAGTAACAAAGGACAATTAACATTTACTAACACGTTTGAATAAACATAAAAGGAGTCCTAATATAGCTTTAAAAATTGGAATTAAAGGTCACATAATGAAATCCTCATATGAAAGGGTGAGACAAAAATAAACCAACCCTTTGAGGGCTATATGGGGGCGGATTATCGAAGCTTGACTTGAGATTCCAATTTGTTTTTTGTTTTTTTTTTTTTTGTTTTTTTTTTTGGGGGGGGGGGGG
>CAVNYN010229886.1:0-41841 GCA_963692815.1 Nyctanthes arbor-tristis
ACGTGTGCTCTTCCGATCTTTCAGGTACTCTTTCTTTTTCCTTTGCAAGAGATATGAAACACACTTAAACCCCACCCCACCCTCCTACCAAAAAAAATGAATTTCCAAAAACACACCCCCACGCCCCCCCGCCCCCCAAAAAAAACAAAAAGGCTGAGTTTTCTCTGCTCCTTTGCTGGAAAACATCCCCAACACATGAGACACGCTCACTTGAGGAAATATATGAACTGCCTGCATATATTATTCTTATGATTGAAACTATTGTTACACAGCTCTGGAAGAGATTTAGAGGAAGTGATCAGCCTCCAGCTCACTTGGGTTCTAGTAGAGATTATAATGTTGACATGATTCCAAAGGTTTTTCTTTAACCCGATATACTTTACGTGCATTTTTTTTGTATCATCTACCCTGATTGATTTATTTCCTCAGTTCATCATGGCAAATGGTGCCCTGGTACGAGTCCTTATTCATACTGATGTTACTAAATATTTGTACTTCAAAGCTGTGGATGGCAGCTTTGTGTTCAACAAAGGAAAGGTACTATAATTTCTGACTAATGTTTAAAACTGTCTCCTTTGTGCTTCATGTTTTTGGTGTCCTTTAGGGGCAGTCTTGTAATCAGCACATCTTTTACCATAATGCAACAGATTCACAAGGTGCCAGCAACTGACATGGAGGCCCTGAAATCCCCTCTCATGGGTATTTTTGAAAAGCGTCGTGCTCGAAAATTCTTCATATATGTCCAAGACTATAATGAAAATGATCCTAAAACACATGAAGGGATGGATTTGACAAGAGTCACAGCTAGAGAGCTCATTGCGTATGCTCTCAATCCTTACCCTTTCTGTATAATATCATTTATTTACACACGCTATGGAGCTGCCAACTTAATCTTGATGTTTTTATTGTAATGCTATGAGTATTGTGTTTTGAGTTGAAACAGGCATATACATGTGAGTAAATAAATCGTTATTTAGATAGACCACATTACTATATGCCTGGTTGATTACCTTTTGAGTTCTTTTAACAACTTGAAATTTTATGCTTATGGAACACCGAATGTCTTGCAGAAAATATGGTCTTGATGACAATACCGTGGACTTCATTGGTCATGCGTTGGCTCTCCATAGAGATGATCGCTACTTAGATGAACCAGCATTAGATACTGTGAAGAGGATGAAGGTTCTTATTTTGCCCCGAAGAAGCTCCTGACTTTTTCTTCTTTTCTTTAAACAGTCAGTGAAGTTAACATAATTTTGTTTCTAATCAATTGGCAGCTTTATGCTGAGTCTCTTGCACGTTTTGCTGGAGGATCACCATACATCTATCCTTTATATGGGCTAGGAGAGCTTCCCCAGGTCCAATAGCTCATTTGTTGATTTATATCTCTTCTCCATCCCCTTTTCCCGACCTTATATTTTCTATCTTCTTATGATTGTGTTCTGTGCTTTGCTTATGTGGTATTGGATCCTCCTTTTTTATAGGCATTTGCTCGTCTTAGTGCTGTGTATGGTGGGACCTACATGTTGAATAAACCTGAGTGCAAGGTATTTTTACTTCACCTCTCTCTCTCTTTCTCTCTGCTCTGCTAACACCTCCTCAGCAAACACATGTATAAGACACGAGGTTTAAATGGGACCTTGAAAGGCTTTTCCTTTGTGCTTCACATATATTTGTGAGTCTGAAAGAATAGGTAATGTTTTACGCTTTTACTCCTGCGGTGATCATGGCTTTGTATGCTATTAATTTAGCATTGATTCTCATAATGACAACCAAATTATAATGAGACATTATGATGAGTTGAAATGAGTGGTGGAAATTTAATTGAAATTTGAAATGTCTGGTGATAGTTGAGTAGTTGTCAACTCAATGGTCAAATACGTGGTAGGTGAAATTATAGTGTGAAAATAATGAGAATCAAATATTTTCTTGCTGTTTTGCCAATCTTATGCTTCATTTGTTCTTTCCTACTTTTTAATGTTATTAAAATAAATTATAAAAATTATCGTGTTCTGCATATTGTTTTCACTTTGATCCTTTTTGTTTCTTTGTTAAGTGATCCCTTCTAGTAAGGAGATATTCTTTGGGTCTGTGTGGCAACCGATTATAATAGACTTAATTATAATGGAACTTGAAATTCAAATTTTGCATCGCATAGCAACATTTCACTTATGAATTATGATGTAGCCTGTAGGCACTCATATGGGTTATATCATTAAAGATGTGGCTTTATTACGTGTTGCCAGGTGTACAAAATTTGAATCTAAACTTCCATTATAGTTGAATCCCAATTATAATTCATTACAACTGGTAGCCAAACAGACCCTTCATTTTGATCTTATTATCATTTGTCACTGTTGCATAACATATTGTTGTTCTTGTCATGATATAATTGTTGTTGGCTATTTCATCTTTCCCTTTTTCCCCCATGGATGCTTTCTTGTAAGTCTGAGTAAAGTTTCTCAATTTCTAGGTTGAGTTTGATGAAGAAGGAAAGGTGATTGGTGTGACATCAGAAGGCGAAACTGCTAAATGCAAGAAAGTAGTATGTGATCCCTCCTACTTGCCTAACAAGGTAAATCTCTTTCCAAGCTGTAAGTTGGTGGCTTCTATTCTTTAAATGATTGTCTTAAATTATTTATACTTCTAATCTCCATCTAACGGTACCTCGGGACTAGTTTTGGTATGTAATTTATGTTGTGTGTCATAGAAGATGCATGATTTCTGGGTCAATTTCTTTATACTTCCAAGCACTATCACTAGATTGCATCTTTCTGGATCTGAATATCCATTCCATATATAGTTTCCTGTTGATAATGGCATTCTGAATGTTGCAGGTCAGGAAGGTTGGGAAAGTTGCCAGGGCCATTGCAATCATGAGCCACCCAATTCCAAATACCAATGATTCTCACTCAGCGCAGGTCATTCTGCCACAGAAGCAGTTGGGTCGCAAATCAGATATGTGAGTAACCTTATAAATGAAGCCGACTAAAAAAAAAAAAAGGGAACTGCATAGTTTATCTTCAAGTCAACCTCTTGCTATAAAAATTAGTTAGGTTCTTGTCGAGGTTCCTATTATAAGCTAGTTGGTTTGGACCTATTGCATTATAAATATTATTGAGTGGTTTAGATAAGAATTGAACAATGTGCGGAAGAATGCCAAATAATTAAGTTAAGTGAGCGGAAACAAGGCGCAATACCCATTGTTGGTTGCTTTATTAATTTCTGTTGAAATGTTTGTTTCTCTTTGACAGACCAATTAAACCTGCTGTCCCAAACTTTTGCTTAATGTAGCACTCGTGCCCAGTATCAGTTTTTCTTTTCCATTTGGATTCTGACCTTTCAATTTTGTGTTCTCTGGATTCTCAGTGGACCGTAACCATTAGTTTGTGCAATTAAGAGTGACATGCAACGCCCATTAAACACTGCTTTTGAGGGGTGAAATGGGTTAAACATGATTTTTATCAAAAAATGAAAGAAAAAGAAAGAGAAGAAATCTGACATTGGATAAAATAACAGAAGTTGAAAAGCAAAACTCTCCCAGTCTGCATCCCTCTTGCTACCACAAGGTCTCCAACCTTGGTTGGCTGCTTCCCCGGATCACCTCACTATGCTGTTTCTCTAACCTAAAATCCTTCTCCCCATTTTCAGCACCCCCACCTAGATGACAGTTTACGATGTCTGGAGGGTTTGGAAGAAGTTTTTCCTTTTGCATTTTCATTTTTTTCTATTTTATTTTATTTATCTATTTTTTAATTTTAGCATGTCTTAGCTGAAACTAATTCTCACAACTTTTACAACCTAGCTTAACTTTTTAATTGCCAAACCAATTGTTGTTATATACTGGGGAGTGGGAACCAAGTGCTACAAATATTTCACCAATTCCTAGAAACATTAGTTGAATCCCAAGTGCTAGATTAGGAAAATTTTGAGGTACGATGGCTATCTGGTCTTTGATGCAACGTTAGTACCTCTTTTCGAGTTTGAAGTTTTTGCCTCATCAGCTACCTAAGACTATTCTGGCCTCAAGCTTCTTAACATCTGATGTGATGGATTGATGACTGCAGGTATCTGTTCTGTTGTTCTTATTCTCACAATGTTGCTCCAAAAGGAAAATTCATTGCATTTGTCTCGACAGAAGCAGAAACTGATAACCCCGAGACTGAACTGAAAACAGGAATTGATCTTCTTGGTCCTGTTGACGAAATTTTCTTTGAGACCTATGACAGATATGAGCCAGTCAATGAACCCTCTCTTGACAATTGCTTTATATCGACTGTAAGTTTCTGTTACACTGATTTCATTTAATATACCATATACTTCATCAGTATGCTTCCTGTAATAGATGTACTCATTTTGATTCCTTTGACAGAGTTATGATCCCACAACTCACTTTGAGTCCACTGTCGTTGATGTGCTGAATATGTATACCTTGATCACTGGAAAGGTAAGAATTAAATTTTGATTTCATAATATTTGCTTCACGGTGAATTTTCCACTCTTATTCTCTGGTAGTTCATACTCATATCTTCACATTAATGTACTTTGGTTCTTGAATGGTATACTTTTACTCCATGTAATAATATAGAGTGAAGCCCTGAAAAGTTTAATGATACCATGAAAGTTTAGCCATGAATAGCACATATAACACATAATAAGAAATGGAACAGTTACAACTTGGTAAATAGTCACTGGCAAATGTGTTCGGGGGAGCTTATACTTTCTCATATTGGAATTTGGCCCTTTTTTGGGTAATTTCATTCTCCTAGGCAGTTCACTTCTACTTGATTCGATAATGCAAGCTCAGCTAAAATCATGAATGTCATATTTTCATGTTAAAAGTAGGAGCTATAAGTCAGTTCATAATGGTAAAATTTATCAACATATTGAATTCTCAACTGACGCTCCAGATAATATAATTTCCTGGAGTCTGATCTTGTTATTGATGGTTTCTTGGAAAGAGCTAATATGGGTCTGCAAATAGAAGGATCTACCATGCACTTTGTAGACGCCATCAAAGTCGTGTGTGAGTTGAAAGACTTGCTATCCTACAGGGTATTAATATTTATTCTTTTTGGAATACCATAATTTTGAGATAAAACTGCATTTTTTGATGCATAATAATATATATCTTTCTTTCATCCATCTCACGGAGCTTCTGAATCTAGTTGGATTGAGTTGAGTTGCCCAATATCCTCTTTGCAATGTCTATTTTTTCTTTGCCACATTAGCTCAATAGAGAATCATTTGTATCACTGTTAGATAGCAGCAGTAGTCAAAAATCAAAATGCTTGTCATTTTGCTACTTTATGTTGCATAGTGACAATTCTTTTAATCAAGCCACTGAAGCATTGGAGAGGCACCAACTTGTGTTGTTGGGTTGCCGATGCTGGGACATTAAGTATATCTGCACTCGTATTCTCGAACCAAACTATTATTTCAAGTGTTGGTTTTAGCTTCTGAGAAATCTCTTATATTGGCTCATCTGTCAGTGAAATTCCAGCACATATTACTAAAGAATTCACAATTTCGTCGGTGGTGCAGGTTCTTGATCTCAACGTGGATTTAAGTGCCGCTAGTGCTGCAGAAGAGTAGTAAAATCTTGTTTTTTGTTGTTGGAACTATTCTGTGTTGTGTGCTGCCAAATTAATAGACTGGCCAAAGCTTAAACTCCTGCTATAATAAAAGTCGGGTTAAAGCTTCACTCTGTTTTAGAATGTTCGTTGGGAGCTTCAACTTCTGTATTTCTAGTTCTATACGTCTCAAACTGATCTTGATCCGGAAATTTGAGAAGTGTCTTCTCGTCACACATGGACCAATGTAATATAAACAGAAACTGCTTACGTTATTGGTTGAGTTTAGTAGTTGGGCTCGTAGGACAGTTGTTGGGCATAACAAATGTACCAACGGTTGTGGAAATTTTCTTATGCCTGTGTACACAAACGCATCACCAAAAAAAGGTACCCCTGCTCCCCTAAAAGAGTTTGCCCCAGGCAAGCAGCCTTCTCTGCTGGATGTTGCAGCATTTTATTGTGTTGAGGGTAGAATTGATCTGGCGCCATTACAGGCATGATGCATGCCACGTGAGAAATTACAACCATGTGACGTGCTTCGATGCACGCCATATGGCTATATGGTGTCATAAGGTCTCGAATGTATGACCTATTTTCTTGCTAGAAAATCACAATATGCAATCACCAATCAGCCAAACAAGTTTGAACCTGACTGTAAGCCTTGATCCAAACCCAAAACAGCGATCGGCCAAAACAAGTACATACCTAACCATAAGCTTTTAGATCTGGGGTTTCAATTGAGGGGCAGGGGAGGGTGGGTGAGTTTCATGTGGGGTGGGATGCTTTGGCACGAAGGCCTGACATCGCCAGGGATGGCGGGCTTGGGTTGTGCAATCGGCCTCTGTTTTATTGGAAGGCCACGTAGGAATGCACGGAGCGGAAGGTCAAAGTAGGCTGAATTCACCATATGTTTTTTCTTTTTTTTTTTAATTACGCAATACACATATAAGATGGTAAAATAAGTAAATAACCCTATTTCGTAAAATATTTCCTTACAAATAGCATTTTTCTAATTATATTTAACTGGTCTAACATAACAATTACAATTTTTTAGCACTTGATGAAGTGACATCATTTTATTGGATTCAGTTGTAATTAATTATTTTTTCCCTTATAAAAAAAAAAAGTTAAACAGAATGTCAGTATAGGTTAAAACATTTTAATTATAATATGTTTAACTGATATTTTTTTTCTTTTTTCTTTTGGGAAAAGAAACTGAGAGATTATTAGCGGTTTGCCTACTGATTTATTTTTCAGAAGATTAAAGTAAAAAATAAAGAACTACGGCGTAATTTTTGTGGTTATAGAAGTGCTCATTTTTTACACCATCTCTAGCTTAAGATACGCTTAAAAACTAAATTATGAACCTATTAAACTGTAAACCTTACTTAGATTATTGTTTGTCATTTTCCTAACTATTTAACAAATTTATCCAGGAATAAATCAACGAGTATTTATTTATCTCTAACAATTATGATGCAACTTTAAATCTTATTTGATTTCCTTGAAAAAGAAAACTAATGGACTAGCCTAGCTCGCAAAAATGGAGGCTTAGAGCATCTCCATTGTGACAATGTGAGGGTGAAAAGTGAAATGGGGTAAAAGAAGAGAAATACTGTCTTGGGTAGAAACAGATGGGAAGGGAAAAAAAAAAAGAGGACAAGTGAGAGAGAGAGAGAGAGAGAATTGTCGGTACTTGGACTATCCATATATATGGGGGGATAAATCCACCATATATATGGTGTGAAATCAGAACTATACATGTAATAGTCTTCGTCCTCTAATTGAGACGGTGAATCAATCAAGAATAATCATCTACTCACAGTGAGTATTATCAAAAAGCACACTTCTAGTAATATATCACAAAGTTTCATCATGTCATAGAATTTTTTGATGATATGTTATTGGATATAGATATTTTATACAATGCACATTGTGAGCATTTAAAAATTTCTGTTATTTTTGTGCCACATGTAAGTCTCTTACGTAGACTGCAAAAGGTTTGGCAAACCATTCAAAACATTGTAATAACAAGTGCAAGATTGAACTCACGCCTTCACCCCTAGACATTGTAACGCACAACCAATGAGCAATAAAACACGATGTCTACGTCTCGAGCCTAGAGACAACTTCTAAAATACTGTTACTATTATCTCTACCTTGCTTTTAGTTCATTCCTCATTGGAATGCACAGAGCCATTACGCATTATAGTATATAACATATTAAAGAAACAAGATATAACTTCCAATCCACTACATGAAGCCAAGTAACACAAACCTTCATAAAAAGAAATAATCCAAGCTATAAAATTCTGTATCAGATTATTGGTCAAGTTACAGAAAATAAAAAAGGAAGCAAAAATATGTTATTTCATCTCCAAAGTTAAACTGTATGCTCTCCTTATTTGCCAAGAAAAATTCTGTTAACAACATCCACGGGCAATGCATATGCTAGATCTATAGCTTTCAATCCTGGATATTCAAGAAGGGAAAGACGTACAGTACCAAAAGGCGTGATGTCTGTCAAAACTGATGGTATAGACAATGCTGAAGACATGATAGGTAATAAAAACTTTGTATAAATGCAATAAAAGGTAAGGATCAGCCTACTACTCTTACCAGCAACTCCAAAATATGGGTGGAAGACGTCAACAGCATCATCCGGCCTATCTGAAATTCCACCATTTTCTTTATCCTACATTATTGAAGGGTTAATCTAAACTTACTCTCCAAGAATGAGTGTTCCCAGAATTTAAGCATTCAAAAGAAGTGACTTATTTCGAAGTAACCTGACAAGCTAAGATAAACTTAACAAGCTTACCCTTGTCAATCCAGTGAACTCTATCGATTATGATCAAGCTGGAAAGAACCCACCATGAGTAACAAACCTGGAACTCCATGCAAGTAACATCAGAACAAAGTTAAAAGAATATCTTATTTTATCTCTGGAAAAAACCATAGGAAACAATATCTTTCATCATGAAGCTTTTCGGAACGTCCATTTAGACCTCCAGATTTTACTTGTCTTTCACACAATCACCACTCAAGGAGGTCCTTGTCAACATCATCTAGAGATCATGTGATAGCAAGAGCTCCAACACAGCAAAAAACTGCAATAACAAAAGCACACCATCACTACCACAACTTTGGATTTCGCCATACTCAGTGCTATATATTTGCTTAGGATTTTAAGCTGATCTCTGCGATATAAAATTGTATCAGAAGAAAATTTTCTCATGATCAAATGTGAAATACAGATCTTATTGCATTTCATGATCGATAGGAGATTTCTGAAAATAGGAATAAATTACATCCACATCTTGAAACTAAATAGGTTGATACATGAACCTCCTTTCCCATATTACATTTACATTTGCTACATGCTTTATGATGTAAACTAAACAAGTAAATTTTCCTGATTAGCACCATCACTTTAAAGGTTCTTTTCATCTTAAAAAAACATATAATGTTACCATCAAACGACTCTGGGAAACACAGATAATCAAATATTTAAGAAATTAAACATAATTCACCTCAAACAATTTTTCCCTTGAAATTGATCCTTTATGAATCAAAACCTTTCCCACCATTATTTTAGAGATACATGATTAGGATAATCATAACTGAAGTTTCTAAAAAAAAATGATTAAATTAGTTGTATTGCATAAAGTAGCCTATACAATCTAACAAAAGCATCACCTCTATTTCATAAGCTCGGAGTGCAATTTGCATTGACTAATATTTATTTTGTAAAAATTTCTTTACAATTAATCCATTAAAATGTTTGTGTAGCATTGACTAATATTTATTTTGTAAAAATTTCTTTACAATTAATCCATTAAAATGTTTGTGTAAAACAGCTGATGGATAACGAACATAAAATAACTGGAATTAAGATATACCAAGCGAGTATTTACATTTTAGCAGAGATATCAACTAAAGTGCACATGGTGTTTCCTAGTATAAAAGGTTTGGATATGAAAGATTTTTTAGTTGAAAGTGAAGAACAAAACAGGACAGAGAACAAGTCACTCATAGAGAATCACTTCTGATTTTTGTTTAATGGATCAAAGAACTATTTTAACGTCAATAATTTAAGATTTAGATATAATTCTAGTTAAAAAGGTAGGGGAATCCAAACCCTCCCACCAAACCTAGGTGAAACACTGAAGCTTGGATGGTGTTGCAAATAAAATCAAATGTTTGCTACCACTAGCTCATCCATTGCAGATGCCAAACTACAAATTCCTATTCAGTAGCTAAGAGAATAATAACTGATATAAGATATAGTTTTTGCTTCAATTGTTCAATTGTTCATTTTGGTCAGAAATCTTAGGAATTTCATACATAAATTCCTTCTACGACTTGTAATCTAGCAAGAATAAAGATCATTACCTGTGAGCAAAGCTCCTCAATGAGCTGTCCATTCACACAAACTAAAAAGGGTATAGTTAATTACTTGAAGGGGGAAAAATCATAAGCTATCTTAATTTTATAATTTTGCCTGCCCATGCCATTCATAAGAGGCCAATAACCTCGGTGAACTTTTCTTTTGATTTGTTTTTCTTTTTTTCCCCTTTCTTTTTTCCTCAAAAATGGTGAAGGGTTTGGAATCTAAGGGTTTTATGCTATGTAGAACCGGAATGCAGCATACAAAACATCATTCATTTTAACAATAGCAGGAACAACATAAGCAAGGCCATCATAATTATAGTAGGAATACTGATAATGATAGAGCAAATACAGAGGATGCAAACTAGTCACTATACCTAAGCTTTTTTTTTAGGGGGGAGGGGGGGCAAAGAATGGTGATTGTTATAGGACAAAAGCAGAAATGAATTAGTTAAGATGATATTATGGTCCCAGAATCAAATAGCGTATGCCATGAAGATTTACACTATCAAGTAGAGTTAACATTATTTGAGCATAAATTAAGAGATAAATTAAATGGGTGGGTTGAACAGGGTCTCATTCATGAGTATATAGATCTCAGAATCACAAGTTATAAAAGGAAAGATAGACTGAAATACTTGCACTGGATCTTCCAGTAAAGGCAGCAAATGAGGTTTCATGAAGCGGAAAACAAATTTATAGGGAAGATTTGAGGCATCATATATCAATTTTAATCGACCAGTCAATACTGAGGTATCAAGTGCACAGATTTTCTAGATACCTAAAGCCATAATGAAGCAAAATTATTTATCTGTAAGGCTAAAAGAGATATGCTTATAACCGCCGTCGTATGAAACTGCAAATTAACCAACATACTTTGTCCCGCATGAGATTCTGCCCCTGGTGTGCATCCAAACCCACCATCCAAATTCTGGCAACCAAGGATGTACTTAACAGCTTTTTCAACAGTGATTTTGTCCAACCGATGTAATATCACAAGGGAACATATTGCAATATAAGAAAACCTAAAGAAAAATTTATTGTCATTTTATGTCAACAAAATTGAAAATGTCGACATTAAAATTTATAACCAAAGATAAATAGATTCACATCCTTCCACCCCCCAACTACTCCCATGCAAAACACATCAAAGAAGAGCTCCACAGAAGTAATAGGAGAGATACAGAATGAAAAGCCATACCTCGTATCTACTTCACCCCATATGTCACCCATAAAGGATCCATCTTCATTTTGTAGGCTGGCGATGCCTAGCTAGTTGGTCAAGTTTAAATACACGTGCTTCGAATATTTCACCAGATAAATATAAATATTTCTTCATACTGCATTTGAAGTATTCAGGACCACAGGCAACATCCATAATGTGCAATCTAGTTTATAAGTCGAGCTTGAAGACAAAATCACACAAATGCAGAATTGGCGACACACATTTGACAGCTTTAACAGTCATTTCATTAATAGATACTGCAACAGTGGAATCATACATCTATATTTTCAGCCGAAAACATGCAAGGACCACTTTTATGTTCCTAAACAGTTAAATCAAATTTGAAGTATTTAAGGGGGTTTTGGCATAAAAAAATGGGTACAAACGGAGCAAAATCCACTAGCTTAATGAATATATCGATTTATAAACCACCGACTGTTCATGAACCAAATAGCTGACCTTTGGGTACCTCAAGGTGTAAAAGGGCCATGGTTTTCTTGTTGATGCTCATCTCATGTACAAAATGGACACATGCAAATAAGTTACATTATGATAAACAAGGATATCATGAAGAGAAGAAGATTGGCAAACCTAACAATTCAGAGGATTCAAAACTATATTCAGATATCTTAGAAGGTAAAAGAAGCACACAGATTTAACCTCTAGAACAATCTTAAGACTGGAAGCTTAAAACAGAAAGACACAATTTGAGACCTTCTCGATGTCAAGAACCTCTATCTTGCCAAAGAGTGCTAAAACCTGAATAGCACTGAGGGTGTACAAAATATGTGGGTCGTGTCCTATATTACCGCCAAAACCACCTAAAAAACATACATATGGTTACCATAAGCAAAATATAAGAAAAACACAAAACGCAGAAAGTTTTATTCATAGGAAACTATGAATATAGAAGCTGCTCATTCAGAAGTTCATGGTATATAGTAAGTACAAAAATAAGTTTATGTTGGCACTGCATGATCCATGAGACAACCTCATCTTGGTCCACCACATCAAGCTTTCCTAAAATATCAAGAGTTGTCAATCCCCAGTATGCCCCATTTAATCTTAGATGCTCCATCACCACCGATTGAAAATCATCCTTTCTCTGAGGAAACCAGGTCCAAAAAAGTTGTTCAATCATGGCGTCAATATATAAAATAAAGGACAGTAATAGGACACCAAGAGATAATAATCAAGACACATTGAGAAAATGCTGAAGATCTTATTGTAAGAGTTATATGTGTGATCAATTTTCATCTAACATATTTATTTAGCATATCTAATTGTGTCTTCTAATTAGAAGACACATAGATCACACATATAGCTCAAACCTGAAGGTCTTAATAGTGGTGCATTGTGCACAATGCATATCTTCTCAACTGATAATATATATTTGACCTGTTTTTCAATTTTGAACCCTTCAGCTTCTCCCATTCTGTCATGAATTGCGTTCATCAATATTGGCATGATTGCATTATCACATTCAATAGCAAATTTTAATAGAAAGTTAAAAGTTAAAATAGAGAACACTACCCTTCACAATTTATGAATTTGTGTAGAATATAGTCACGCTGTATTCTATTTTATATGCTACAAAGCCTCTACGTCTACTTAAGGAAGCTTTCCCATGAACTCCATTTTACTTTTGCTTCTTTCTGTCTTGTGCTGTATTAGGAGATTTTAATTAACTGTTCCCACTCCCCAGCAAATCAGTCACTATCTAGACAATTAAACTAAATGACAAAATATCACCTTTTGTTGCAAGTGCTACAATTTTATCATGTTTCTCCAAGTAAATCTTTATTTTTAAAGTAAAATGAGTATACGTAATCTTGAAAATCCATTATGAAACATTTAACATAGAAGTCTCATGAGCAGACACAGAATAGAACAATAAAGTGGCAAATAATGCTAATTAATTACTACACAATTTAAACTATAAAAGCCTTAGAAGCATAATTAATGAGAAATAATCCTAACAGGAAGAGGATAGTTGTTGAAGGAGCAGACTAAATAAAAGAAGGAAGAAAGCAACTTTCATACATTGGAGCAGGGGCGGTACCTGGGTTCCATCGGGGGCAGCTTGCTCCACTGAACTTTGGTTCCAAAAGCAATGATCTAACCATAAACAACCAAAAAAGAATCAAGAACATTGACAGAAAATCCTGGTGCATAGGGAAGATTGCCATAAAGAAAGAAAAAAGGGAAATCAAATCACTAAGAGTTAAAAGGAAATGGCGATGAAGCTAGACGGAATCTTATAATTGGACTAGGAATCGTCAAGAACATGAATATATCTGGAATCTAGCTGTCAATTGTTTGGTGATGAAGAACAAAAGAGATGAAATACCTTCTGGAAATCAATGCAAGACAATTGGTAGCTTGAGGTGATTAACAAAGAGGCCCCTTTCCCTCCTCCCTAAATCAGTGTTCCTGATTTTGTGCTCAGTTGAAAATGGTGGGGATGAGGGAATTTAAAAGGGTAAATTTCAGCAAAGGTATCCAACCTTTACATCAATTTGCAATTTCGTCCCCAATATTTAAATTTGGACTAAAAGAACTTAAACCTTACGAAAATTGGTACCCTTCCCTCCTCCCTAAATCATTGTTCCAAATTTTGTGCTCAGTTTTGTTTCTGTTTTGTGTTTTTATTTTGTAAAACGTTTTCTGTTTTCTAATTTCATTCTCAGTTTTCTGATTTGCTGAAAACGCATTCTATTTGTCTTGTCTGAAATTTGATTTTGAAAATGAAAAACTAGAAAACACCTTCTATTTTTAATTTAAACATGTTGAACAAAATATCATAACTTTACATCTATGTCCGTAATGATATCTAACTAATTTTTAACAATTCTTTTTCGTTATGAACCTTGAAATGAGATTACTATGTATTTTCCATTACAATATGTATATCATTCACCAAAATATAATATGTTACGCCACTACTACTTGACATAATTAGATCATGTCTCGTTACATAAAATATATGTTCAACTTTACTTTTGATTCTTCCTCGTTACACTTGAGATATATTTCAAACGAATGCTTAACAAACTTCAATCAACACTAGTACCCTAAAAAATATTTTCCTCCATATAAAACAAACATTGTTTGGTGATTTATTACAAGAATGAATTTCATGCCATCTAATTATCGAATCTTCACAACAGCGAAGATACTACAATATATAGCTCCGGGAAAGATTCATTCTTAGCCAACTTACCAGAGGCCTACAACTTGAGGTCATTAAACTTCATCAAAGGGCACAAAGGTACAACACTCATTCTTGTACTCAAAAACCATATATCTAGTTGCTGCAAGAGCGAATATTTACACACAAAATACACAGTAATGGAACCAATGTTCAAGAAGAACCTAGCATCAAAATGGTAGTTGCTTTAAAATTCTGTATTCAAAAGACAAATAAGCGTGCTTGTGAAATTGCATATTCTGTGGAAAAAATATGGTAGCTGAAACAGAAAAGGCAGTGAAATTCAATCACACTTGGAGTACTACTCCATTACAAGCTCAAACTATCTATGGATGAATGAACAAACAAATTGAATGTGATTAACATATCCTATACAACCCGAATATAACTAAAAAGGCTAATCATCTATTCTTATGTAAGGATAATTCAACTTATCCAGCCTAAGAATTTCTTTCAAGGCCTTGTGATCTTCCCAGCTCCATAAAGCCCATTTTTGTCTCTCTTTGTACCCTCACTGGTGCAAGATAATCAACTGCATTGTTTCCCTCTCTTAGAATGTGTTGAAATTTATCTCTGCATGTATTAGTCAACTACCAGATATGTGACAGTATAGGCTATATCCCAGCCCAGTACTTCTATCTCTTTGGTACAGAATTTGTATGCCAATATAGAATCAACTTCCACTATAATTTGCTGCAGAATCTACTTTATACATATATAGTTCAAACCCAGCTTCTAGTGCTTTAAGCTCAGCCAGTAACAGGGAACAATCTCCAAAATATTCATAATATCCCAATATAAGGTTTCCCCAAGAATCTCTGATTAGTCCCCCATCATTAGCACCTCCATTTTGTTTAAGGGCAGCATCCGTATTTAATCTCTGATTGTTTCCAGTTAACCACCCTGATTCTTTTCTGTTTCATAGGTTCCTTCTGATAATACTAGCAAAGTTTCTTGCACAATCTCCAAACCATTTGTATAATGGCAGAGCTAGAAATGGATAAATTATTATGCCTTTTTAACCTTTCTAGCGTACCAAATGCACCAAAGTATCAACAAAGGAAGAGCCAGAACTTTTCCTCCCTCGTTGAGAACCAAATTTAATATTCCAGTACATGATGAATAATTGAATAGGAGTTGAGTAACCATTGATGGAATATCTATCAGCATTTTATTCTCTTTTGGAACAATTTGAGGAATAACAACAAAATAACATTCAACACATTCTCATCAAAACTGTATTTAATTCATAAGTAAGTAAAATTTGAAAAAAAAAAAGCAACAACAGAATCAACTAGTTCAACCTGCCCCTTGATTTCAGTCCCAGCTTCAGATTGTATCCCAGCAATTTTCTTAATACACCTCTTCTTTCGGATGAGCGCGTAAGTGACGAAGGGAGTAGGAGGGACATTGGCGTCGACGAACAGACCGGCCTCTGCTCTCTTAATTCGCCCCCTAAATTTTTTCTCGTGAGTGATTTCACCACCGATTGCTACAAAAAAAAGGGCCTTGTTCAGAATTCATACAACCAGAACCACGAATTGGGAGTTAGGGCAAACAGGCAAAAACTTTAACTAGGGAAAATACAACTTACCTGACGGCAATTTGTGTCGCCAAGAATGTCGGTGGCCGATGGGAAGAAGAGGGTACGGGTATGAGAGACCGTCTGTGGGAGAAGAGGTCGTTTTTTGCGTTTTGGAAGGAGTTCTAATTTTGGAACGACAGCGCGTTTTGGGAAAACGTTTCTCAAATCGACCAATAGAAGGCGTCTTATGCATTTTGACAAAATGAAAATAGAAAATACCCTCAAAATACAAAACTCAACGGCACCAAAAGTTGGAAAAAGCTGAAGATACAATGGGAAAGGCACAACCAAGGACAATGGGAGAGAAATGACAAATGTACCCACGTCATAGATCCTAAGGTTAAGTCACACTAAACGCACAATTCTGTGTAGGTTTGATCATCTTTATGTTGGTTTGGTTTGGTTGTAAGGTTGTTGATTTGGTTTTATAGATATAATTCTAATTCTAATGATTATTATGATTATTGTACAGAAAAATATTACTGTAAGGTAAATATATTTCACAAAAAAAGGAACAAATACAGTCTCTCCACTCGATCTCGCCTCCAATACCTCCACCACGTTCGTAAAGGTGGAGTTAGTAGGGGTTGGCATGGAGTTTTTCTATGAAAACCCAACCTTTCCTTTAAGAAGCCTGAGGCTCCTAGTTGGCTGCCAAATTGGTAAAATATGGGATCCACGGGAATCCTAAAATTACTCTCATGCCCTTTGCATGAATTCTCAAAAATTTTTGTTATTTTCATGGCTCTGATACCACTTCAGAGTTGACCTTTCGAGGTTGACCTCTGAAAAACAAAGGCGAAATTCTTGATCGAGAGGAACAACCTAGTAACAAGTCACTCTTGACGAGATCTACTCTCATAATGAGTGTACTCTTTATCACTATATGCCCTAAGCATAAGATTTAGTTCTCCAGTGAGCTGCTTAATTCTTTCGCTCGCAACAGTTTTAGTAACACAATCATGAAGATCTTGTCTTTTTATCCAAAGCTTGTCAAGAACCTGATTGGTGTCTACAATCTTTTGGTCTAATTTTAGTATGTCCATATGATAATATGGGTTGAAGAGAGTAGAGTCACAATGAATCTGCTTAGGATGTCGACCTGGATTAGATTGACTGATTAAAACTTGAAGTCTAGATGGATTACTAGAAATCATTTCAACAGGCATGGCTTGAATTAGATTTGTGTCAAACTCAACATTATTTGGGTTTGTGACACTTAATTCAAGTGGATCATAAGGATAAAAATACATAGTTGCTCAATCAAATTTTTTAGTTAATTGCTTAGTAGATCTGAGATATAACTTTATAGTTTGATAGTTGTTACCATTAGTGAGTAAGAGTAGACTCAATTCTACCTTAATCAGATACAATACATTTAGCATGGTTGATAAGTATTAAATACTTTTAATGTTTTGCTTGATAATTTTTGAAGTAGAAATCTTAGAAGCTATGCCACATAGATGTAAATAAACAACTGGAATTTTGGAAATTATATCATTATACCTTCTTTTTGTTATGTAGGATTTCTCTCTTAATGGATCTACTGCGCTTCCTGCTGATGTTTCCTTGGATATATTTTCTGGTTGTGCCTCACAACTGCGTCTTGATGTCCTCTGGCAATCAGTTCCTTCTGTCAACACATAACGAGGCCAAGACTATGGACAAAGTGTTGATCCATACACATGGATAAAAATAATCTTTTAAAAGAAAAGTTTAGGAAATAGAGACTTTTATTTATGAAGAAGGAATAAGGATTATAACTTCCTTATCCTGCTAATTTACATCATAATTGGGCTGTAGCCCTAGATTTCTACAAGAAAGCTTTAAGCTTCCATTGTTGTTAAGAACATAAGAAAACTATAGGGATAGTTCAACTTCAAATGTCCTTCTTCTTCGAGTAGTGCTCCTTTTATAGATGTGAGGGCATCTACTTTACATAATGGAGGGCCCTACTGCTACATTACTTCTACACTACTTTTACTAGTAGAGGGGTCCTCATGAATTATTTTGTCTTGACAAGCCAGCATTATTAGGGTGTCGGCACCACAATTTCCTGCCATTTGTTGATGTAATGACATTATTGCATACGTCGTTCAGAGTCTGAATCATTTCCAATTTGCTTTGATGAAGACTCTTCAACTTTTGCTTTTACTTTGTTGCAGTGTCCATATGCATGGTCTGTTCCAAGCACATTTTTTAATGCATTGCACATTTATCTTTTTTCAAGGTCTGGACCGTTCCATTCATCAAGGTAGAATGATTTTTCAAAGAGTGCAATTTTCTTTGCATCTTTTGCATCCAGATGGTCTCTAGTTGAGGACGTCATTAAGATAAACTTTGATGAATGGTGTATCTTAATTTTGGAGTTTGCATTGATCCTTCTAACTTTGTGCAAGAAAGACCTGAATGACTTTGATCTCCATGTCTGTAGAACTTCTCCTATTATCTGGATTGGTTCCTTGACAACTAGTGCTGCTAAAATTTCTCTTAAGAGGATACCCCAATCTCAACGTAGTGATAACCTTTGTAAATATCATCCTCTTTCCAAAAAGGAATGGTGTTGGTTATTGACAAGAAAATTGTTTTCTCATTAGTTTTAAGAACCTTAGTTTTCCATTTGAGAACTGATTTCACAAATGTTGGATTTAATGCCGAGATTTCTCTGGCATCTTGGTTGAGATAAATGAATTTGACTAAACCATAATTAAATGATTCAGCAACAAGTTCTGGTATTGCTCTTTGGAAAAAGATAAATTTTCCATATTCTTCACAAGCACCTGCGAAGGGATACTTAGTTGTAACATCTCCTATTGCTCTAACTTCTCTCTCGAGACTAACAAAGTTGGAGAATGGTGCTTTGATCACTGAATTTTCTTTTTCAATGATTTCTTCTTTTTCAGCCTTGAGATTAACCAGCCTACTGGGTAGAGGTGCAGAGGCTCTGAGAACATCTTTATAGCTCCTTCTTAACCTCTGTTGTGATTTGACCATTCCTTGAATTTTAGGTGATATGATAGCTTGTGTTCCAGTCGCTCTTCTAGGTCTGAATCCCGTTGGGAAGAGTGGGAACAGTAATGAATCAGTAATATGTTGTACTGGCTTTGGGCTTGTCTGGTGGCCTTTTTCTGTCCAGTACTGGTTATATTCTTTTTGGGTATCTTCAAATGTTTTGAAGGACTTATGTTTAAATGGAAGTCCTTTAACTTTGGGCTCCACTGTTTTCCACTCTTTATAGTATCCACGATCTGGTCCATCAAAGATTACATAGACTTTCTTATAACCTGTAGATAGATCAAAAGACACTAATGGGTTAGGTGTTTGGACAGATAATGAGTCCAATGTATCCATGTGACTGGTTTTGACTTTAGGCTGTCGTGGCCTAAACTCTTATTTATGAGTATTTTGCTCTTGTGCTTTAGGCTCATTTTGAAGGATAATACCCTTCTTAGTATCAAGCTTTTGTGGGCTTTCCACAGCTTGCATCTCTTCAGCATTTTCCTCTTTTGATGTTGTTGCAGAGCTTTCAATTGATGTTGAGGATTTTGCTTTTTGCTGCTTGTAAAAGTCAAGCTTTGTAGTGAGGAATGATAATTCCATCATTTTTTTTTGGATTTGAAATTTCAAGCTATGGATTTTAGCATCCAATTCTTCCATGGACAGACTAAGAAATAGTAGATAATTCTCTCGTTAAAGAGTCTACTAAGTAATTCTTTTCTCCTTCAATAGTTTCAATATCAAAGGTGTAATGACTAAACCACATTTGCCATCTAACAAGGCATCCTTACTTATAATCTGCAAAAGTGTTAGTTTTCATAAACGATAACGATTTACAGGTAGAACTATCATTCCTAACAAGAAATGTATTGCTAATCACATAAATTCAAAATTCGGCAATAGCATTTTTAACATCAATCTCTTTTTCATTTATGTGGTAATTCTTTTTGCTTCTTGAAAGGTTCCTGAGGTATAAAAACATAAATATTCTTCATCTCTATGGGCCGGTTTAGCTTTAAGGACTGCTCTCCAAAATTCATCTGAAGCATCTGTTTTAATTATCATCTTGTTACTTGGTGTTGGATGATAAAGAGATGGTAGAGTTGCTAAACTTTTTTTCAATTTTTGAACATATACTGTATCAGTATGTGTCTATTTCCAAGGCACATTCTTCTTCAACTTTTTCTGAAGTTGTGCTCTTTTTTCTGTTAACATGCTAATAAAATATTGAGTATAAGTTAAACATCCAAGAAATCTTTGCAATTGTTTGACATCTTGAATCTCATTGGGAAATTCAGTGATGTGTTTAAGTATGTGAAGTTGAAGTTCTTTATATCCATAAGCAATGTTTAACCCTAGATACATAATCTTTGTTTTGAATAGTTCTACTTTTTTTTAGAAAGAACTATTCAGCTTGTTTTGCAGTTTGCAATACCTGTAATACATGCTTTTGATTGTCATTTTCATTATCTGAAAATACTAGAATATCATCTATGTAAACACAACAATATTCTCGTAGTTCCCTGAAAATATTATTCATATGCCTTTGAAAGATTCCAGGGGCTTGTTTTAAGCCAAATGGAACAACTTTCCACTGATAGTGTCCGTGGGGACAACTAAATGCAGTAATTGGTTTAGATTCTTCATCAAGTATTACCTGCCAGAATCCAGATTTACAATCAAAAGAAAAAAATACATGTTTTCCTCTTATAAGTGCCAAAAGACTTGCCATTGGATTGTATAGGCGTCGTCTTTTGTAGCAGAGTTCACTGCTCTATAGTCAACAACCATTATAGGTTTACCTCTTCTTTTTTCTACTTATTTTCTTACCGTGAAAGCTGGTGAAGAAAAACATGACATGGAAGGTTCAATTTCTCCCATCTCAAGTAATTCTTTAATTTGTTCTGCAAATTCTTTTCTATCATGTAAGGAATAGCAATGTGCAGTTGCTCTCAACTTTACTTTGAAGTCTGGTTTCAGTTCAATTTTTGTTGTCATTTTACCTTTATTTTTTACTGGGTCAAGTGGGTTTTCTGAACAGCATTCATCGAGAGTTTTTAAAATTTGTTCTCTGAGAGAATTTGTCTTAAATCTCTATTCTTCCTCTTGGGTAATATTGACCACTCTGTTCGGTACAATATTTTGTCCTTTGATGATTGGATGTAGTTTCTCTTTTCATCTGATCCTGTGCATCTCAAGGAATTTATTTTGGAGATGGATTGCATCTTACCGCATATCGCTGCTTTTTGATCCAAATTATTTTCCTTGTATTCCAAAGCTAATTTCATCTACATCCTGCATAAATCTTTTATATAGCAAACAGAAGTTGTTAGCAAGAATAAGATCTATTCCTATTTCGCTTTGGTAGATAGATGGAATCTTGAAATAATAAGATTTATGGGTTAAATCTTTCATTTCAATATCCATATTTTTAACAACTTTGTTAACTCTTACAGATGATTGATTTGCAATTTTAACACTAATCGTTCTATCAGACTTTACCCAATGTTCTTTAGGTATAATCCATTTTGATGCTATATACATGCTTACTCCTGTATCGATGAAAGCGTTAATAGTGTATTTGTGATAACCATCAAAATTCAACTTACATGCAATATAAATTGAATTGGGGTTAGTGATATTACCATATGTTTTAGTACTTGGTTTGAAACTACTCATCTTCTGTTTCTGATGAGGTGTCTTCCATGGATACTTCTGTAAAGTAATACAGACTTTCTTGATTGCTAGGATCTTCTACTGGGTAGAATCATTGCTGCTCAAATTCTTTGAAGAGATTAACTCGTTGGTCATTTTCTCTTCTAGCTGGACATTCATTTGCATAATGCCCCTGCTCACTACAAATCCAGTATCTACAGTTTTTCTTTTTCCTTGGACAATATTTTGTCAAGAGGTAGATGGTTTTTTTGTTTTGGTTTTTCTTAGGAGTACTCCTCTCCCGTTTTTTAAAATATTTTCCTTTAAAAAAATATTTCTTTTTATATGGTTTCCTATATTTTTTGAAAACATATTTCTTTTTCTTTCGAAACTGTTTTCTAGGTTTCCTAATTGGAGGGTAGCATCTATATGCTCCTGCAAGATCTTCCATGAATGGATCACAACTAAAACCTGCCTTTAGTCTTTTGCGAGCCATTTGTTTCATTTGTCTGTGGACATAAACGCCTCTATAGATTTCTTTCATATAGTTCTTAGTTACAGTGATAGCCAAGCCTATAGAACATTTAGCAAAGAGATAAAGTTTATTACCTGCTTGAAGCCTGACAGCTTCATTAAATCTCCTGATTATCTTAGAATTATGTGGAGGTGGTAATTTTATTAAAAACTTCTTAACATATTCTGGGAAATTATTAAGGTTACCAAGTAGGAATAACCATTTTTGGTATTCACATCGGTATTGATCAAAGTAATCTAAATCACAGATTTGGATCCTTTCCAGTTGTATTTTTGCATTTTTTACCTTTTCAGTGGTTAGTGTGGACTTATAAGTTGTATAAGTTTGTCCTGTAAACATCTAAAAGATTTTTTTAACAATACTAGTAATAAATCTAGTAATGTTGGGCTAGTTATCATTTTCTATTGAGGCTTCAAGCCAAAGTACATTGACTTGCTCATTAGTTAGGGTTTCTAAGAAATTCTTAACATTTCCTCTCGTAGTTGCTTTGATGTTATTCCAAGCTGAGACTTCTTCTTTTGTCAGTTGGGAATTACCAATCATAGTCATTACTAGATTTCTAAACCATTCTTGATTGCTTCACTGGCATCAATAACACAATCAAGATCTAGGATTTGTGAACTGTGTCCTACAGTTTTAGGAATAAAACTTAAAGGAATAATTTCTCCTGATTTTGTTACCTGAGTATCTCTAGGTGGTCTAGGGATATTATCACTGATAACTCTTTTTCCTTCAATCTCGGTTGAGTAAGATGGTTCTTCATGTGATTCCACTTTAATATGTGAATCTCTTATGCCACTCCTCATGTTCTTCCAACTGTCAGTCTTTGTGGAATCATCACTTTAATTTCTTCTTGTTCTGATTCTTCTAATGTTATTTCTTTAGGCCCCATCAGTTCCATTTTTTGGTTCCTCATGTTCAATAGAAAGAATTTGTTCTTCTTAATTTTCAAGAAAAGTTAGTTGTTTACAATAAGTTGTAATTCTTTCTAATTATTCGTCTTCAAAAGATAAAAGAATATTGAGTGTACTGAGGTCATTACCTGTGACATCCCATATTTTATGGACCAAAAGTCAAAGGTGGAATAGTTAAGTCAATGTCAAAATTAAATTATTTGGGTCAAAATCTAAGTTATCAAGGGATTAAAGAGGAAGAATTAAATGTTGAAGGATTTATGGGTTGAATTAAATGTTGAAGGATTTCTAGCACCAATTATACATTGTGGGTTGAATTTCATTAACCCTAGAAATTGAGAAATTGAGAATTTTTTGTAATGTGATGGTTGATGATGATATATGAGCAAATATGGAATAATGTTATTGAGGATAATTAATTTTGAGGTTATTATGAAGCTTACGATGTAAATATGGGTTTAAGAAAAGGGAAATCAAAGCTGAATTTTTGGTAAATAAAGTGATATTTGGGTTTTAAATTCATGGGATTAAGATAATTTGTTAGATAAAGTGTGCTTATGGGTGACTAAAAGAAATAGATATCTTACATGCATAACATTGAACTTTAACATGATTGGGTTATAATGAGATGTGAAAATGTGTATGAATTGAGGTTAGTTAATATGTTGATGAATTAAGTGAAAAGGGACTAGATAAATTGGATAAATGGGAAATTGAAAATCATGGTTTAGAAAGGAACAATGGAAGCTGAATTTCTTGAAGAGATATTCTTTGGAACTTAAAGGTGAATTTCATGGTAGTTTGTTAAATCAAATGGGGTTGTTGGATTAATTGTAAGAAGGAAAGCCATATCTTTAATAAAAGGAGAATCATAAGAGGTTAGTATTAGATTCAACGAAGCCAAGCATGTATGTATGAGCTTAATGAAAGAATTAAGGTTGGAAGTAGATAATGTAATGTTGATTCTGCCCATCGAATTTGGAAGTTCATAACTAGCAGTATATGTTGAATTTTAACAAAGTACAAGTTGGAAAATGATCTTCTTGAGTTATCTATCATCCAAAATTTGAATGATATCATTTGGAGATCGGTAGGAGTTTTTATGACATATTTCGTAAGGCTGGTCAGTTTCAACCCGAGAACATATTTTGGGAAGTTGAAAAATATTTTAGTGTTGCCAGCGAGGCTTTCCTGAGCTCAATTTCATGTATGATGAACATATATGAGTTTCCTATCTTCTAGGAGAATTTCATAAACATACGGCGTCATTTTTCATTTTAAAATGGCTTTGAATGGGCATTGCCAGACAGGGAAAAAACTTAATGATTGTTGTTTGAAGAGTGAGCTAAGTCTCGATTCAATAAGTGGTGTTCATGTTTAACGAAAGAATTTAGTTAAGTGTAGAAATAAAGAGTAATTATTGAACTTTCTAATTTGGTGTATGGTGATAAAATGATTACTTAAACTAGAAATGAATATGACTCCGTGAACAAAGGAAAAGTAAAGGATTCGAGTTACTTGTTGGAAAGGGAATTGAGTTATATGTATGAATTATGAAAATAGAGAGGAATTAGATGTTAAGTAGAACTTTTATTGAATGTTACAGGAAATGGTAAAGATCAAAAGGAAATGAAACACAAAAGGATGATACTTAGCCGGTGAGTGGAGATTCTTCTCTTTTTTTCTTTCTAAATGAAAATGTATATTATGCTTTGACTTCACCGAAATTCGTAATGTTTTGTGATGAATGTATTTCCATGAAATTTCACGAAAGTTGATATTTCTTAGAAAAGTTCATGTGAATGTTTGTATGAAATGGTGATTCATGATTTTAAAGAAATGTTTGAGTTGAGACATGATTTATGATGTATGAAAACCCCAAATTTGTATCCAATGTTATGATATGCCGCCTACAGGCGAAGGGGCCAATATGGCTCAAGCTAACCAAATGATATGCCGCCTAAGGGCGAAGGGGCATATGGCTCAAGCTAACCAAATGAACGCCGCTCAGGCGAAGGGGCATAAGTGCTAGCTATGGCTCAAGCTGTTTAATTGTACCGCTTAGGGCGAAGGGGTCATAAGGTACCTATGGTCCAAGCTGGTGTCTAGGCGCATATGACTTGTTATTATGATCATGAGATTTTCGATACTCTTTGAGGTGGATTTTATGATGACTCTTGAAATGAAATGAATTTACGTGATATTTTCTAGCATTTTAATGATGCTACAAATGTTTTGATGTGAGCTGACTTATTCTTGATGATGATATGATGATTATTAAATGAAATGATGTTTATGATGTTTTCAAACATATAATGATGCTCTCAATGTTCATGTGATGCCGGAATTATATCTCAAATTATGAAAGTCTAAAGGTTGGCTTGCACATTTATTTGAAATGTTACAAAAGTTATATTTCGACTCTCTAAAGTATGTTTATTACAAAACTCCACTCACTGGGCTATTAGCTCATATGTTTCTCAATGATTTTCTTAGTACGGAGCAATTGGAGTTTGGCCAACGCGTTATGGCCGAGCCTGCTATTTCAAGAGTTTAAGCCACCACCTAACGGGTTATTGAAAAGAAAAGGTTAGGGGATTTGTTAGTATTGTAAATTACAAACGTGGCATGTTTAATGTCACTAATATGCATTGGGAATCCGTACGAAGCATATTTGGGGTCAGTATATTTGTTTATGTTAGGAAGTATGGTTTCTTGTAGTTGGCAGCAATTATTATATTGTGAGGTGTGAATGGTTTGATGATAGTTGTTACACAGGTTGGTTGCTATTAATTTAGGAGAGATAATGCCAAAATTTTTCTGTAACAATTAGTATGTTTATGAGCCTTGACGGTAAATTCTAGCTTCTAGTTGGAATTTATCGTTGGGGCATGTCACACTTCTAGTAAAGTAGAGGTACTAAGAGTGGGGCGTGTCATTACCATTTTAGTAATCTTCTTCGATTTTCCTTGTGAGAAACTTCATTTAGGATATTTAAAGATACCTGTAAGCATTCCCAAATTTGAGGTTTCTGCTTCAAATTGTCCAAAATGTCTCATTCCTTGGGGAAGTGTGGCATTTGTTGTATTTGGAGGCTGTGGGACTATTTGTCTTCCAGCAACTTCTTGTTTAATAGTAGCAGTAATAACCGCTGCTATCCTTTCCATGACAGTGTTAAGATCTGGTGTAATGGATCTTACTTCTTGTCTAATGGAACTAAGCTCTTCTTTAAGATTTGTAACTTGCCCATTTAGCCTTCTAACTTTTTTCATGGATGTTACTAATCTTAATGTTTTCAGTCATGAGTCTATTTTAAGTACTTATTCATTTCATCAATTTTTTGGTGTAGTTCTTCTAAACTTATAGCAAGTTGGGACTCACCTTCTTCAGTGATTTTTTGCTTTTGTTTATCCTCCATCTTCAAAGGAGTTGTGCTTGACTCACCTTTAAGAAGTAGTCTGTCTTGGGTCTTGATTAAGGGTTTTGCCCTTAAGTCTAGACTCCAGGTTTGGCTAGGCTAAGTAAGAACGTCGAACTTAGTTTCTTTGACCTCAAGATAGTCCTTAAACTCTGGTTCATAGGTTATCCTTTTGTCTACTTTAATTACAGCATTGTTATGACTATTATGAATAGCATAACTAACCAGATAAGTAATGGAGAAAGATACATTGTTTGGTTTAACAAGATCCCTTCTACAATAATCATGAACAAATGATAATATGTCATCAAAGTCTGTGTCATGAAGAGATACAAAAAAAATTTGGGTGTATGGTAAACTGAAGCTTACCACATGCTAAATTTCCTTAAATCATACCCAAACATCCTTCAGTAGGATTTTGGATGCGATTGTCAACTATATCTATCTTGATCGATTGATCTAAATGGGTTGATAGTGTGTTTTTAAGCTGAACCTTAACAGCTTCAATTGTTACCTATTATAGATTCTTTCTATCAGAAAAATCTATCTTTTGTTTTATTTGCCTAATGTCTTTTTTGCCAAGTAGACAAATACTCGTTCTACAATATACATGTTGAACATATAAAGCAAATTCTTTATAAGAAATGCCATAATAGACATTCCTTTCTTCTTGAAGTGCTCTTGCAAGAAGATTTCTTTTAAAAGCTTCTCCAGGTTTTAAAGAAAAATCCTTTTCAAGAATTTTTTGGAATCTCTTTTCAGAAACTATGACATCCCTTGAAAAATTTCCTTGCGACCTTGTAGTCTATATTTTAAGAAATTCTCCTTGGTTATTCTAGATTTCTTTATGTTCCATGATGTCTTAATGCATAATGCATAAAAAAATCATGTATATATTTTTCTCTTTGACGTTCCAAATTCCGACAACGTTTATCAATGTCGTTAATTGATCTTGGAGCAATTTCTGCAAAGATACCTTGTTGATATCTATTTTGATACCAATTAATTCTTTCATTATGATATTCTATATGGTCAGTTACAACAATACAGTATGCACAAGTGTTTGCAAATGGTAAATTTTCCTCTTGTTGTAAAATTTGTTCAAGGTTTTTTGCCATATTTAGAAAATTTTTCATTCAAAAATTTTCGAAGGGTGCTTTTGTCCTTTTATTTTCCTAATGTTAGAGAAAGTAGATAGCCATGTCAACATTACTTTCCTTAACAAAGACATTGGGTTTTTGTAGAAAAATTCGGTTGGCATGGGCTACACGCGGGATTCTAAGAATTTTTTAAAGAGGAAATTGCAAAAAATGTCTCTTTTGAAAATGTCATGCGCAAAACTAGACCATTTTTAAAACATGTGCAAATATGTCACTTTTCCTATTTTTTGGACAAGTTTGCTCCAGAAACATTGATTTAGTAATTTTTTAAATAATTCCCGACCGTAGGGAGGTTTTACACTCCTATTGGGCCAAAAAAAGACTCTTCCTTCCCGTACGTGTGTCATTACGTTTTCAACTCCTCCGCGCTCCCCCGACCCAAATCTCGCCCAAATTATCCAAAATCCCTCTTTCCCTCCTTGAAATCTAGGATCACCACTCACTTGCAAATTCCTTCTTCTCCGACTTGTTTGTTTTCTGTCTTTTTTGTGCTCGATTTGCTCGGTTTTCTGCTCGGTTTTCTCGATCTTGTACTCGGAGACTTCACGGTAGACTTTCCATTTCAATTTCGCCGGTTTTGGTGCTCGATTTTGGAGTCGTTTTCTGTTCTTATTTTGTATTTTGGTACTCTGTAGGTTGCTGTGCTTTTGGAACTATTGCCAGTTTTCTCGATCTGTGATGAGTCTATAGTGGTATATGTTTCTGTTCTTCATCAACACCTTATTTGTGCAAATCCACAGCTTAGCGTCAGGACATTGGTGCCATATTCGAAGCAAAGAATGGGAAGAAAACCAGAAGTTAATGCTATTTTGGAAAGATGCCTTTTGGAAAGACCAATTATCCATGCTCTTATAGATTGGTGGTCGATTCTAACACGGTTTTGGCTGTCCTAGAGATGAACGAAGCAAAGTTCATTGATAATAGGGGAGAAGGCATATGAATTTTTCATTTTAGAATAACTTTTGTTAGATATAATTTGGAAGCCCGTGGTTCAACAAGAAATCATCGTCAAAAGTTGCACCATTTATCGAGAACAAAAATAGTAGGATTTTTTGGTTTATTGATTTTCCATATCCTGTTTGAGCAAATTGAGGTGTTGATCTTGGCAAACAAGCTTTCAAGGGAATTAATAGATTTGATTTGTGCATTAAGAAGTCTGATGAATTTGACAGTGGCATCCAATTTCTTTTCTGGATTTAGTCAAGGTTGCAACAATTTGTTGTTTACGAATGTGGGATTCGATTTCTCCTTTAATTGCATTCTAGGTCTAATGTATTTTGTTATAATGTGGGATTTGATTTCTCCTTCAGTTACATTCTAGGTCTGATGTATTTTGTTGTACTTTTTCATGTTGTGATGCTTAGCTATCCAGAATCTTCAAACATGTTGTGTTAATTTGAATATATGTGTTTCGTACTAGTCCGTGCATATGCTCACTATAGTAATGGTTTATTTGTATTGATCAACCGTTTCATGTCAAGTTTGCCCCATAATGCATACTATACATGTCAGTGCGGTAAAGGCCACTGTTAATTTAATGTACATCTAATCATTGATTTGCATTAAAGGTTTATCCAAGCCCAAATAATTTACAAAAACATTATAGTTACCAACCGTAGAACCAGTTAAAGATGCACATCATTCGTAAGTATGATTAGTCCGGACTCCAATGGAAAACAGTGTATTGCTTGGGTCTTACACTCCCATAGCACATTATAGTAACTTTGTAAAACTTTCGTGTCCCTGGACGAGCTAATTCACAAAAATTAGAACGCGGTCGACATATGCATTTTAAGTTTAGCTAATGCGCCTACAACTCCAGCACTCAACTGTCGAGATAGATAAATCAACTATATAGAGATGGGGTAGGCCACCAGCCGTAACTATAATAAATTGTTTACAATTATCGAGACTATCTACACAGAAACACAGATGAACTGTCGAGAACTGCATATCAGGGGGTGTTGACAAAATATTTCGTCAACTGTATAGTATTCAAGCACACAACTACCAAGAACTATACATCAACTATATAGAGTTAGGTTAGCCAAGGCATGGGTCAAATGTAAACTGTATAGAATTACAAGGACCGTCTGTCGAGAAACACAGATCAACTGTCTGGAACTACATGTCAGGAACATGACATAGGCTAGTGACAAAAAAATCATCAATTGTATAGAATTACAGCACACAACTGTCGAAAACTACATATCAACTATATAGAGTTAGGGTAGCTAAGTGGTTGCGTCAATAGTAAACTGTATAGAATTCTAGGGACTATCTGTAGAGAAACACAGATCATCTGTCGAGAACTGCCGGTTATTACTCATCCTGGATTGAAAATTTCTTCTGGCCAAGTACATGAATTGCAAACCTTTTTCCCTTTTTGCTGGCTCCATACGACCCTGAATTATTGCACTACTTCAGAAAATTGATGCACTATCTCTACAACCATCCTGAAATTGCGAACCCTTTTGCTTGCTCCGTATGATGCACTAATTCAGCCCAATTATTGCTGAAGGGTTTTCATATAATTTTTCACTAAAAATGGACATTTTTGAACTTTGGTTTTTGTTTTTTGCCATTTTAGAAATTGTCTATAGGAAAAAAGTTTTTAGCATATAACTTGACTCGATTTAATTTTTTTAATGGGTAATTGGCGCAAAAAAGTCCTGCCTTTGGACTTGATTGTGCAAAGGGTTCTTACTTTTTTTTTCTTTTTTTTTTTTTGTAATTTCATTCATACCTTCATTTTTTTTTTTTTTTTTGCAGAATTCGTCTTTGATTCCATTTGTATTTAATTTTCTCTATTTTTGTAAAGGAAGTTTTGTCCATCCTTGGTTAAAAATTTTAAAAAGATTAGAAAAACAAAAGTTCCAAATTAATTAGAAAACGAGTAGTTATTTTAATTTTTTCAATCATACAATTTATTTTAATTAGTTTTCAACTATATTAATTATTTTGGAATTTTATTTGAAAAATTTTAAAATTTTAAACTATGATTGGACAAAAATGCCCTTGTAGAAATGGAGAAGATTAAATAAAAATAGACATAAAGATGAACTCTGCAAAGAAATATGAAGGCAAGGATGAAATTGCTATTTGCAAAATAATATCTAAAGTTAGGGACTTTTGTGTCAAGTACCATTTTTTAATTGCAATCCTTCGGTAAAATTTCTACGTCCACCCCAGTATGGTCACAACTAGTGACACTGTCATTTTGATTAGCTAGATGTAGGGAGAAGTCCACCATTTTATTGCCTTTATAGCTATAAAGTATTGATTTTATTATATTAAAATAAAAAAATAAAGAAAGAAAGATTTTTAGGAAAGAAAAAATTAGAAAAGATAGAAAAAGGTAAGAAAGGTAAGAAAAGCGTAAATTTGTCGTTTTGTCAATATTCATTAGAGTGATGAAATATGAGAAATAGCAATAGAAGAAAGGACACAAAACTGAGGGGGGAAAAAGAGCAAAGAAATATGGTGACTTTTGGATTTCTAAAATTCATATATTGTATTTATGTTTTCTTTAATTAATTTATTAATACAGATAAAGGTAGATTAGGTTATTCAAAAAAAAAAAAAAAGAGTGTATAAAAGGAAATCAAAAGTTTTACTTTAATTCACTCTTTTATATATAGAGTTATGATGATAGATTTAGCCCTAGTTTCTTCTATAAGAAATGAAAAGAAAGGAATGCTAAATAGAAAAATATTTGAGAAAATGAAAAAAGAAAACTGAAGGAAAAACAGAACGCGTGTTTTAGTATAATTTCCTTTTGACATCAAACACAAAAAACTTGTTTCTTATGGAATATACAAGTAGATAAACTTATACAGTAATAATTTTTCTTGAAAATTATGTCTTTCGAGTTTTCCATTTTGAGATTTTACACTATTATAGAAACTAATATCTCTAATTGCATACAAACAGACTGATGTTTGATGGCCTCATATTTGTGGCACTAACTATATTTAGGTTCATTTGAGACAGCAGACGCAGGCTCGATTTCTAGTGTGCTACCATTTTCCTCTCTCGACTTTTCTCTAACTTCTAGCGACTGAACAGTTTGAGAAGAAGACTCTCTATGTCCAACTTGATTTGAGCCGTTGACAGCTTTACTTTGAGCTTTTTTCTTCTTCCCCATCTGAGCCCATCTGGCAATCTTAGCTTGTACATCATCTCCAAATATTGCCGGGTTGAATGAAGTTCCCATCTGTAACATAAATTTTGAAATTTCAATACTTTTCTATTATATGTAGACTCACGTTAATTCACCGACTATTGGTAGGCGTACGAAACTGTACATTAGTTATGGTTTTTTGGTCAACTTTACCTGTGCAACAATTGCATAGAGTGGCATGATACTGTAACTGCAAAGAATTTGCACAAGTATCCTACACAAGGAAAAAGGTGATGCACACATTTAGATTCATTCTTGTATATTCAACCTCATACCACCGAGGACAAATGAGTTTGTGTAAGTTGCAAGTTTGAGAGATAGAAAAATGTACCCGATGACGAGTCTGGGGATGATATAGCCAACTTCTCCCATGATACATGAGTTGAAATGAAAGAGAACCTGCCATTTTCATAATACATGAACGGTGTTGGTATTTCTTCATTTAAGGAAAGAAATGGCGACCAACTAATAGTGTGAAACTGAAAGATTTATCTTACCAACATCCAGAAGAAGACTGCAAACTCAAACGCGTTCTGAAAGAATATTATATGAATTAAAAGAAGGACCAGACGGGGTTTTTGAAACCAGAAATGGTCATCAGAAGGCCTAACTACTATTTCCCCCGTAATGGCTGTGTGTTTTTGCCCAACTTCTTCGGCCAGTTGGGTAATAATATGCTCGAGTTTTGCGCCCACAAGAAGCAAGAGCTACAAAGAGAAGTAAATGAAATTCTCAATTGGATCTAGTTGAGCAAAACGTTTTAGGTATTTAGAAGAACTCGTAGAAGAAAATGATCTAATGTGACTTTAGCAGAAAGTACTTTTACAAAAAATAGAAGTAGAAGCTGTCTTAAACAAGATTTTAGCCGGTGGTTACTTACAACCAAGGGAACAAATTCTATCCAAAAATATGCATGCCAGCCTGCAAAAATACAAGGAATGATATCGTAAGATCGAGCATATTGTTACCAAGTTCTTACATTACATACAACTACAAGCAACAAAGACTTTAAGCCCCAACGATAAGGGAACCTATGGGTAGGATGTAGTCATTATTTGAACACAATCAAGAAAATTGCGAGTAAAAAACTAGAAATGTTGTCTAAATGGCCAGGGAGAGATGCTCACCATGTACATTAAGCAACAAGAAAACAACCACAAAAATCCACAGATACCAACTGCCAAACACAATAGTTTATCAAGTTAGTGTCTCATCTTAGGTGTGTATTAACCAGGAAGTACTTGCATTGAGAGTGGACATATACACTAACCTTATTCCAACAACTTTCTTGAAATCAGTTTCGAGAGCCCGCATCATGTACTTGTAGAAATTGAAATTGGGATTATCCCGGTAATGACTCTGTAAATAATAAAAATTCAGACAACCTTCAGAGTTCCATATGCGAAGTGTATGAACTAAGAAAATATATAATAATAGGTTCAAGAAGTTTACCACAATAAAACCACGCCGTAGAGTTTCATAATCCAATTCATTAACAGACCCATAAAATTGTTTGAAAAAGGAATGCTGAGATTGAAAGAATGATCAGTGTAATCAGTCTTGATCAAATTAAGTAGTGTTGTTGAGTATTTTCTTAAGAGATCTTTGACTTACCACCCAACTTAACAAAGTTAAATCTTTCCCAATTCCCCGAAACCTGCGTTTGATGAAGTCGTGTTCTTGTACATGTGTAACTTTTCCTTGCCGCCCTGTAACCACAATGAAAAGAAGACATCGGGATAACTAACTGAATCCTGTTTACAAAACTGCGTAATTCTTCAATACTATAGGAAGGAACGGGGTTTTGATCATAAGAAAAGCTCGAAACTTTGAAGTTAGATTAGAGTAATGAGCATTACCTTCTTCTGGATCTTGTTGCCTTTTTTGTATAGAATCTTCCCATTGTTTCCATTGCCGTATCTGATATAAGACAGAATGGTAAAGAATACCAAAAACATTAACTGTATATGTCCTAAAATAGAATGGAAACTTTGTGTACCTTTAAGGTCCCAAACAGTATTGTTAGAGCAGAGAAAATAACGTGCACAACAGCCAACACAAAGATGAATATGTGTAGATCATGAACTGCTTTCAAGGATAATAATGGTGCTTCACCCTGAAACCAAGAATTTATGATTTTATAAAGTCGTCCCAAGAAGGGTTGTCGAATTGAGGTTCCATCCTAAAAAGATGAACCCATCTTTTACCCTATATCTAATTGACATTAAATCTGTCTGAGAAATTACCTTTTTCTCACAGTAAGCCAGGCCATCTGATGCTTCAGCAAGAAGGTGGCGCCCAAGGATGAAGAAGCTACTCTGTAAATGTTTAGATTTTTTATCATTTGGATCATCCGACTTGCTGCACGGAAGCCAGTCGTCGGTTAAGTGCTTGGGGATGCATATCTTAGTAATTCTGCTTTGAAACACAGTTAGAAGCAGAGATATAAATCCCAACAGCATCAGCTCTGCATCATTCATCAGACATTAAAAACAAGTTTTTCTAAATTTGTTAAAAGATTTCCAATTAGTAATAGATGTCTTTACTAAGTGACTGACCTTCCTTTATCTTTTGCAAGGCTTCAAAGAGGGCCCTCTGATCTTTCTTGATCAAGAACTGCAAGTACCATAATCACATCCTCATATCAAGACTAGTCACCAGAATCACACAAGAACAACACAAAAACCAACTAAAAATAAAAATTCTGAAAGAGGGTCGGTCAGCTCGACTTGAAACTATCAAATCAAAACCTTTCCAGCATAATGAAGGAGTCTTTCTGCAATCAAAGAGATAGCCACAATCACTGTACAGACAAGCGCAACAACCCAAGTGGGAGTGAACTCTAAAGATTCTCCTTCACCACCACCACCTCCAGCCATCACCTTTTTCCTCTCCGCTACTTGCTGCTTAATTTGATCTTGAAAATACACTATACAATGACTGAAGGTGAAAAGCACTTGAAAGATGCATGCTGTTGACTGGGTTTAGGTCTTCAAATATATTGATCAAAGAAATCACGAGTGTGTATTAGATTAAGTGGACCAAGACTTGGGGGGTTAAATTTCTCCATGAAATGGAGTGTAGTGCTGAATATAATACTTGTCATTTCATCAAACAGTTCATAAACAATTCATACATTGTGAAATGGTTTTGCTGGAGCCTGGCCGGATGTGAACAATGTAGGGTAATATATATTTGTTGACGCGTTGCATCCAGTGTACACATAAAGAAACAAAGGAGCTTTCCCTTTATCATTTTTCTTGTGCAAAATCAAGGATAGAGATCATGGAAGTCGCTTTCTGGAAGACGAAGACTTCCTTGATCAAGACCCAATTGTCTTGACTTACGATAAGAATAATAAATAATTGTCTAAATCAGAATTTGATATCTAATAATGGGATTTTTTAAGTAATCGGTCTAGATAACCCGAAGATTCACAATTGAATATATATCATCTTTGTAATCACTTGAAAATTTTAATGTATTAACTAATGACGATCACTTTATTTACAGTCGTCTTTATAATTTTACTTTTGTCCCAATTATTTTTTGTAAACGGTAAATACAATAGTAATTACATACAGGTTAAATAATTAAAGTTTAGAATTTTATTTTCAATACTGGTATAATTTAGAAGATCGTAATTAATCATGAATATTGTCTCAAATTCGATCTAACACCATATGGTGCCACGTGACCATGTAGAATGCATCGAGAGACGCCCACGAGAAACCATAACATATATACACTACATGACTATATGACACCACACCACATAGTGTCACAAATATGATTTGATATTATTTTTACTCAATGAGATATATATTGATTCGAACTAGTAGAACTCTTGATGTGGACGATCTTAAATTTGAATCTTAAATATCGATCTATTATTATTCATAATTTTGAAATCCTCTTCTAGTAATGACTAAACATGTAAACACGTCCAAACTTTCGCCGGAATTGGACACTTATTCACTGGATGCATGGCACAATTAGGAATCACATTATTTCTTGCAAGATTCAGTGGGATACATACGTATTAGAGTATCACACTGATGATGTTAAACTAAACTAAATTCTCACTCCTACGTCGCATGGACAGATTATCTATCAATATTCAAACTTAGAGTAATTATTAAAATAAAATAAACAAACTTAAACTAATTACCTCGTCATGACTAACTTGGAAATGAAGTTAATTTTTTATGCTAATTGCTAAACACTTTTTATGGTAAATTCCATTACTAATTTACTAATAATTTTTGCCCGTGTTAATTAATCGGGAGTCTATATATCGCATCATAACCTCTGTATCGAGCCACAATCTTGATTGAATCAAAATCCAATCGAGAAAGAAAACCTGATGATAAGCAAGTTCTTCTCCTCTACTTGCAGCTTAATACACTATACAATGACTGAAAGGTAAAAAGCACTTGAAAGATGCACGCTATTGATTGGGTTTAGGTCTCCAAAAGCATTGATCAAAGAAATCACAAGCGTGTTATCAGATTAAGTGGACCAAGACATGGGGTTAAATTTCCCCATGAAATGGAATGTAAAGCTGAACCTGTCATTTCATCAAATAGTTCATAAACAACCCACATATTGTGAATGGATTGGTTGGACGCAGGCCGGATACAATGTAGGGTAATATATATTTGCTGACTTTTTGCATCCAATCTACACATAAAGGGACCCCAAAATTAAATTATTTCAACAACTAACAAGGAGCCTTTTTAATCCCGTTCTAGCACAATATATAGTAACCATATTGTGTCATATAATTCTAGACACACTACATGAAAAATCACAATTATATTGCGTGTTCTAATATACGATACATAGTCATATGACACTATATTCATTTTCAGAGCTTTCCCTTTGTCGCTTTTCTAGTGCAAAATAAAGTATAATGACTTTCTGGAAGATGAAGACTTCCTTGATCAAGACTTAACAGATTTTCCTGACTTTTGATAAGAGTAATAATAAATAATTTTCTTGGTAGGTCTAAATCAGAATTTGATTTCTAATAATGGGATTTTTTTTTAAGTAACGGTCTAGAAAATCCGATCTAAAAGTAAAGATACACAAATGAATATATCATCTTTGTAATCACCTGAAATTTTTGATTAATTTATTGATTAATGACGCGTTATCGAGACTAAATTAATGATTGCCTTTTTTTATTTTTTTTTGACATTTGTCCAGGAATTCAAGTTAATCTGATTATATTTTAAATTCAACTAAATTTTATTTTTGTCCAAATTATTTACGACGGCTAACTTATTTTATGTAAACAATGAAAAAAATAATTATTATTTATTTATTTATACGGGTTTCGACGAGTTAGAACTCTATTGTCAATACTAGTACTAGTATTATTTCGAAAATCGTAATTAATCATGAATATTGTCTCGAATAGGAGAAATATCAAATGCTCTAAGAGTCCCTTATTAGGGTATTATAAGCCAATTAGAAACTCACATGTAGGTTTAAAAGTCCCAATATGGAGTCTTAAATTCTACATGTGAAATCTTGAGTTTTTCCTTTGAATTGATGTTGGTTCGAACTAGTAGAACTTGTGATGTGGATGACTTGAATTTGAATCTTAAATATCGATCTATATTATTACTCCGTCCATCCCATTAAGACGGCAAGTTTTTTTTTCACTGTGATTTAAAAAAAAAAAAGTTCAATTAATGTTGTTGGAAAATGTCAAATTTAAGAATATTTGACTAATATACCCTTTAATTTGCTAGTTATTTCACTTTAAAATTTTTATTTTGTGATAATCATGCACATTAAATAAAAGTATAAAAATGAACTAATATTTCAACTACCCGTCAATAAAAAAAATGGCCTATAATTTGGGAGGCCTATCTTAGCAGCACGGATGGAGTATAATTTTGAAATCCCCGTCTGGTAAATGGCTAAACATGTAAACACATCCAAACATTCGTTAGAATTGGACCCTTATTCACATGGATGCATGGCACAATTAGAGTATCTCCAATGCAAATTTATAGTCTTGGAGTGACATGGATACAAGATCAATATAGACATATAATATGCATAATTTTTAAATTTCTCTCTCTTCTTTCTTACATTTTTCTTTCTTTATTTTCTATATTTGCTACACAATATGCTTGACACTTCTACGGCTAGACATTGTCAAGAACATTATAGAGAGAAAATGGAAAATAAATAGAGAAAAAGGTAAGAAAGAAGATAAAGAAAAGTGAAACTTGTACATTTTTATGTGTATATCTCTTTCCTTCACATCACCTTAAGACTACAAATTTGCATTGGAGATGCTCTTAGGATTCACACTATTTCTTGCAAGATTCAGGGATACATACGTATTAGAGTATCCATATTGATATTGTTAAATTAAACTTAACTAGCTCATAAGCAATAAAGTAGAGTTTCAGTGATTGTTAAGTGCAATGTAAGTTAGTTAAATTTAGCTATTGATTTTGAACACATTTTTGGTGTTATATTTCAATTTTAATTCAAGAGTGGGTCATAGACAAATTAATTTATAACCTATAACTTATATATAAAATAATAAAGAAAATAAATATGATTAGTCACATGAATTGCTAAGATATTGTTGTTAACTTCGTGCTCTTCTCTGAAGTAAGGCATGGAAAAACATAGAGGTCGAGCATAGAGCCTCGGTGCGCCTAAACACACAAATGTGTGATAAAAAACGTGATAAATATGTGATAAAGTGCAATACATGGCAAAGTGATGTGTCAAGCTCAAACTTCAAGCTTAAGCATTGCCTAAGCATCGACTAGACGAGTGTTTTAGAATACTACTTTGGCATGCACAGATTTACCATTTCAATATCATTTCCTTTTCGACATCAAACACAAAACTTGTTTCATATGGAATGTACGAGTAGATAAACTTACGTAGCAGTGACAATTTTTCCTGAAAATCTTGTCTTTTGATTTTCCATTTTGGGATTTTACACTATTATTATGAAAGACTAATATCTCTTATTGTATTAATTTTTCTATAGAGTCAAATCCAACTCGGACTGACTCTATATAGATCACCCTGATTATATAACCATAAACAAATGGATGCCTTGATACTTGTAGTCCTAACTAGCTAGCATGCTCAATAAAAAAGGGATTGTTATGAACTTCGTTCAAGAAGTTCCATCTCTAAGCAGATTAATTTCATATTTGAAACAACAGTAGGCTCAATTTCTAATGCCCTGTCGTCTTCCACTTTCGACTGAACTATTGGAGAAGAATCTCTATATCCAACTTGATTTGAGCCACTAACAGCTTTCCTTTGAACTTTTTTCTTCTTCCCCATCAAAGCCCATCTAGTGATCTTAACTTGTATATCATCTCCAAATATTATCGGGTTGAATGAAGTTCCCTTCTATAATGTGAATTTGAAATTTCAATACTTTTCTACTACGTGTAGACTCACATTATGAGCACTTACATTAATTCACCAACATGGATAGGTGTAACAAAACTCTACATCAATTATATATGGTTTTTCTGTGAACTTTACCTGTGCAACAATTGTATAGAGTGGCAAGATACTATAACTGCAAAGAATTTGTACAAGCACCCTACACAAGGACAAGGTGACCAACCTCAGTAGCGGATCCAGAAATTTAATTTATATGGGTAGTAAAACAAAAAGTTACAAATTTAATAGGGCTAATATAAATTTTTAAAATCTTTTTCTATATAAATTTGAAAAAAAAAATTCGGGCCAACATGAGCTAAAGCGTAGTCAACCTCATACCATTACAGATGAGTGAGTTTGTGTAAGGTGTAACATGCTCATTTATGTTAGGTTTGAGAGATAGATAAATGTACCCAATGACGAGTCTAGCTAGGAATGATCTAACCAACTTCTCCTATGATGCACGAGTTGAAATGAAAGAGAACCTGCCATTTTCATCAAATATATAAACAACGTTGGTATTTCTTCGTTTAAGGAAAGAAATGGCGACCAACTGATAGTGTAAAAGTCGAAGATTTTATCCAGACGAAGACTACAAACTCAAATGCATTCTGAAAGAGTATTATATGAATTAAAACAAGGACGAAACGGGGTCTGTGAAACCATAAATGGTCATCAAAAGGCCTAAGTATAATTTCTCTCTCAATGGCTGTGTGTTTTGCCCAACTTCTTTGGCTAGTTGAGTAATAATATGATCGAGTTTTGCACCCACAAGAAGCAAAAGCTACAATGATAAGTAAATTAAATTCTCAATTCAATATATATAAATGAAATTCAGAGCTAGCTTGATCAGGGTAGTTTAGAAGAACTTTTAGAAGAAAATGATCTAATACATGACTTTATCAAAAAACACATTTACAAAAAGTAGAAGTAGAAGTTGTCCTAAACAGGATTTTAGCTGATGGTTACTTACAACCAAAGGAATAAATGCTATCCAAAGATATGCATGCCAGCATGCACAAATACAGAGAATGATATCACAAGAATGACCATAACATCGAGATTGTTACCAAGTTCTTATTTGAACACAATCAAGAAATTTGTGAGCGAAAAACTAGAAACTACGTCTAAATGGCCGGGGGAGAGATGCTCACCATGTACATCAAGCAACAAGAAAACAATTACTAAAATCCACAGATACCAACTACCAAATCAATAGTTTAACAAGTTAGTAATGTTTCATCTTAGGAGTGTATATTAATTAGGAAGTACTTGCATTGAGGGTGGAAATATACACATATATATGATTAAGGAAAGTGTAGGAATTAAGGAAAGATATAATAATTATAGGTTAAGTAGTTTACCGCAATAAAACCACACCGTAGAGTTTCATAATCCAATTCATTAATAGACCCATAAAATTGTTTGAAAAATGAATGCTGAGATTGAAAGGGTTGGTAGTGTAATCAGTGTTGATCAAATTAAGTAGATTATTGAGTATTTTTTGAAGAAATCTTTAACTTACCATCCAACTTAACAGAGTTAAATCTTTCCCAATACCCCGAAACCTGCTTTTGATGAAGCCGTGTTCTTGTAGGTGCATAAATTTTCTTTGTTGCCCTGTATCTCAATGAAAAGAAGACATCTGGATAACTAACTAAATCCTATTTAGAAGAATGGTTAACTAGATTCATGTAATTCTCCAATATATTCGAGGAAACGACGTTTTGATCATGAGGAAAGGTCCAAACTCTGAAGTTAGATTAGAATAATGAGCATTACTTACCTTCTTCTGGATCTTGTTGCCTTTTTTGTATAGAATCTTCCCATTGTTTCCATTGTCGTATCTGATATGAGACAGAATATTTGTAAAGAATACCTAGCTTGAGTATAGACCTTCTAGGCGGTCGCTTAGGCCTCCAATCATGATTTCTACGAATCTTAAAAAAAAACTATTACTGAAAGTTTAAATATTTATATGTGAAGTATGGAATAGAAAACATAAAAGTAAGATTTCTTAGTTGACGAAAGAGAAAAAAGTTAATTTTTAAGTATAACTTATTATAATCTGTTTATTGTATATTTAATTTATTAATATTTTTTACAATTAAATCTTTACTATATAAGTTTTAGCTCAGGCTCCTATAAAATTTTAATTTAAAAGTTGCTTAGCATCACTGAAAACTTCAGAACGACCCTGAGAATACCAGAAACATTAACTGTATATGTCCTAAAATAGAAAGGACACTTTGTGTACCTTCAAGTCCCAAACAGCATTGTCAGAGCGGAGAAGATAATGTGCATGCACTGCTTTCAAAGATAACAGTGGTGCTTCACCCTGAAACCACGTTTCTGGCTATGGAGAGAGTCACTCTCCCTTAAGGAGAGTGAAATAGCCATGTGGCTGCCTGTGATTGGGTGTTGGGAGGATCGCAATTGTCCCAACACCCAATCACAAGTAGCCACATGGCAATTTCACTCTCCTTAAGGGAGAGTGCCTCTCTCCATAGAAAGTTCACTGAAACCAAGAATTTACAGATCGGAAGA
>CAVNYN010229887.1:0-11880 GCA_963692815.1 Nyctanthes arbor-tristis
TCAAGTTTCAACTACAACCTAAATAATTCAAAACTTATCAAAATAATTTCTAACAAATTAATTTCAAGAAAAACCGAACATTCAAATAATATTTCAAGGCGTCAATTTCTAATTAGTCCCAATTCGAGCCAAAACATTTTAAATTCTTAAACTTTGCTCCCTTCTCTTCTAATTGACCTAACTCTATATAAAGAACCAAAAACCCATTTTTCTCTCCTTTGTGAGCCATAAGCAGCAGTAAGGTAAACCTCCTATTCTCTCCATTTTCTTCTTCTTCTTCTCATTCTCTTCTTCAACAACTAACTAGTTTCATCCTTCTTTCTTGCAAACAAATCAACTCAAGGCAATCAAGTGAATCAAGCAATACATAAATCACAACAAAAACATTGTACTAGAAGGTAAACAACTCAAGCATCAACAACAAAGGTAACACTCCTATCTTTTTCTCTATTCTTCATTCTTGCCATGAAAAAAAGTTGCACACTAGAATTTTTTTATCAAATGCATATATTATAACCATTGTAATCAACTTATCATCATCCTCATCCTCATAAATCATATAATAAAAAAAGAAAAAAGAAACTAAAAATCGCAGCTCGGTTGAACAAGTAAAAACCCAAAAATGGGTTATCTTTATTTCTCCACCAAACACCACAAGCTTGATGTCTATGGCTTCCCTCGCTGCAAGGAACATAAATATGTAAATGGTTTGGCCGGAAAACCACCACCATGCTCGCCGGAAAGTCACCAAAACTGACACACCACTCCACCAAAAATCACCACCATACATTCAAAAACTTACATAGTTGGAAAGAGCACGCCGAGAGCTTTCTATTCTACTAATTTCTACTTCTAATCGCCAGAGTTTTAGCTAGATTTTGAACCACAAGAAGGCTCCAACACCAGCTCTATCCTCTGAACGTTCCTAGCTTCTTTTCCTTTAGCTTTTGACCCAAAAATATTAGACCTAAAATATTGCCCATTGGTTATTACATTTTAGTCCCTAAAAGATTTGAAAACATGTAAATAAGTCCTAAACTAATGGTCAACTCAAGTCTTGACCCCAAGATTTCCCCAAGACCTTTAAGTTAACCCTAAAGTTGTTATTTAAATCAAAGTTGGTCCCCAAATATTTTAAATAATTAATTTTGGCCCCCTAAACTTTCAAGTTTTACATAATTGGTCCATACACTTTTAATTCTGATAACATAAGTCCCTAAATTTTTAATTTAACTTAAATTGACCCTCAAAATATTCAAACATATTAAATTTAAGTCCTCTAACTATTATAATTATTCATTTAACCCCTAAAGAATTTAATTACTTCATAAGGGTCCTAAATACTACACCAATCAAATTAATTGTGAACTCTAACAATCATAAGTGATCTATTAGACACTTAAACATTTTAAGACTCCAAAATCTTGACACTTTAACTTTCATAAATATTCAATTAAGTCCTTAAAGTATAATATTCCCCTTTCAATAATAATTTAAACATACTAAATTACTTTAAACTTTTATTTGCTAGATGAGGGCGCTTTAAGTTCCAAGTTTGTGTAGCATTACAGCTTTGCAACATTTCAAGAAAACTTTTTGAAGACTTTTGAGATGGGGTTTACGTTGTGCAATTTTGGTTAATTGATCCTGTCTTTTCCTTATGTGTGATTATTGTTGTAACGTGAATTCATGAAAAGATTTGCCAAGGACCGCAAATTGGTTTGGGGTCAAAAGAAGGCCCTTGGGATAGCCCACTGTGCAATTATGATTACTAGCGCTAGTATGTTGTCAGGGATCACAAATTGGTTCGGGGTAAAAAGAAGGCCTTTGGGATAGGCCACAGTACAAGTTTGAAAATTTTAAAGTTTAAAGAGTAGAGTTATGATTATGATCGTATATTTGGTTTGACATGAATTAATTGACTTGCCCCACTGAGTATAATATTATTATGCTCACCCCAACTTTTCCTCCTTCGAAGTTAAGGGGCCAGCTGTGGTCGAGGCGACGAGTAGGGTCAACTGAATATTTTGACTAAATGATTATGCATTGCCCTTTTTGCTAAATACTTTATCAGTATTATATTTTGAATAATTACTTTCGTCGATAACTATAAACATGTATTTTGGGCATTATGTAATTGAAATGATCATCATGTTTTCGCACATATTATATCCTTATTAGTTTATCTATTTCTAAAAAAAAATTACTCGTTAAATTCAAAAAATGAAAATATGACTTTTAGTAGCATTTCAAACTTTAAGAAATTGGGGCGTTACAATATGCAAGATGATGTTAACGTTCAATGATAAAGAATAGCAATTCTTCTTCCATGCTAGGCTATCCTTAGTGATCCCAGAATATCATCATTTGTTTTAGGCCTTAGAGTAAAAATTTTGTAGTAGTTGCTGCTAATACGTTCTTGTATACATTGCTATACTTCTAGATTGTGTTAGAGGGGGGCTAAGCATGGAGAACACCAAAAGAATTTTACCAGGTGACGCCTTCTTGCAAGGGGAACCCCATGAAAGAACATCATTTTAGGACTATTTATATAATACATATGCTTCTTGTCTTTAATGTTCTAAAGGTGGAGTGTCCAACTACTCTATCGCCATTAATGTTCGTAGTGTCTTCCACATTATTACATATTTCTTCATCATTTTTTTATTCACAAAATTTTGCTTCTTTGGTTTACCTTTAAGAACATAGATGGTTTGGGAACTAACAATAAAATGAGCTACTTTTTCCCCCTTCTTTTTTCCTCTCATTTGAAGTGAAACCTTCAGATAAATGTTTTAGTTTCTGGAAGATGTATTTCTGGTGGTTTAGTTTTAAATAAATGGCCCAGAATTTGACAACAGGTAGAGGTTGATTATGAATTGTAAGAAAACTTTTAAAGCAATCCTGACCATGATGGATCTTCCCTTTTTCAAAGGTTCCATGAATAATTACCTACGTTTAGAGAGTATTGATACTGGATGATGGAAATTCGTTGTTTTGGGTTGATTGCTTTGTTATTAATATTTTGAACTATAATTTCACTGTATTTTAAGTTGTTACTGAAGGGCAAAGGCGATGTTTAACGTGTTAACTGATTTTATTACTTTCCAGTGATTTCGTCAAAATATGAAGTGTATCTGACCACTTATTTGTCAATTATACTTGCATGTAAATTAGTTATTTTGGTAATACATTTACATCCTTTTTTTTTTTGCCCCCCAAAATCATTAATATTATACTGAATTTCCTCTTTCATGACTAATAAGGAAAAAAATGTTGTTTACAAGTAAGTTTGATATAATGTTGAGCAAGCTATAAATGAAAAATGACAAACACACTTTTTCTTTGATGGAAAACAAAATTCTTGGTTATCACTGTTTGCATTATAATTATTCAGAGTAATTCATCTCCAAATAAGCTCCAATACAACTTAGCTTCTCTGAATTATTATTTGATTGTATTGGTGGCTTATGATGATAAGATATTGTATTTTTACTAATTTTTGAATCTTAAATATACTTATTTAGAGGATGGCATGGTATAAAATAAAATGAGTATGCATTTCTAACTGAGAATAATTAAGAGACACCTATGAACTCCTTTTTATTAGAACTCTGTGAGGATGCTAAAAGTAACTTTCATCTATCTCTTACCTTTGAAACTTCTTAGCATCTTCTTTTAGCTATATTCTGCTTTGTTCATACAACCCCAAAACAGCCAAAACTTTGCTTTCTACATGGTAATGCCCCTTTTACTTTTGCAAAAACCATTTTAATGTCATTCCTTTCTGATGGAAATAGGGAATTCCAACTATAGGCTATACTGTGATTTTTCCTTTATGTGGTGCTTGAACAGTTATAAACCTTGATGCCCTTCAATAGACAAGAGATCAAGGCATCATGATGTTTACTATAAGCAACTTCTTTTGAAGTTAAAAGAAAAACTAATTCGTTCAAAGGTGTTCGGAAATGAATATTTCCTTTAATTACTTGGCGAAACATAACGTCATTAGGATTTGTTGTGGGAAACTAGAATGTATAAAGACCACCTTTAAACTAAGGGTAAAATCTGTTTCAAAAAAAAAACTAAGGAAAATCAGCTGGCGCATGGCGTTCACCTTCACTAATTACTTGGTCACTGAAAGTTTGGCAGGAATTACATGACATGGGACAATGCTTGATTTTAACAAATGGAAGCATTTAACGCCTACTGATTTTCAAGATAAAAATATTAAATCTTCTACAGTTCCTATAATTTGCCTGCCCAAAGAAAATTAATTAAATAATCAATATGAGCACGCAAGTGGCAGTTGATCTCTATTGGATATAGGTAGACCATATTTTTGAGTTGGGAAAGCTATGTGAGATACATCATACAAGTTAAATGACACTTCACTGGATTCGATAGTTTTATGTAATAAAATATAGAGTTCAATGACTCATGATAGATTTATCCATTCGGACTAAAAGTGCGTTTTGAAAGAGCCATGCTCGCCCACACGTGTACCCAGGTGGCAAGATTGATTCCATTTTTTTTTTAGAGAAATAATTTATTGCTAATTTAGATGATATAAGCCATACAAAAGAGAGGCCACAAGAAAAGGAGCCTCGTTCCAAGTAGAAGGATTCTCGTACTTGATAGAGCCTAGGAAGTCAGTTAAGATGACTATTGTTAACTTTCATCTATACATAGTCGTATCTCCGTCATATAAAAATAGCCCAATTCCTATTTTTATAGAGATTAAGAAAAGTTCGTTTAAATATTATGAGAAAAGCAAATTTAAGATCGTTTTTCAATTATAACAAAGTGGTTGCATAGAAACGAAAAAAACCCGAAAGATCAATAAATGTGTCCTTAAATCCAATAATTTAAAATAAAACACTTGATTTAAAAGGTAACAAACTAAAAGTGGTTTAATATTTGCATATGTTATATTTTAAAAAAAAAAAGAGAAAGTAAAATGCAAGTGAAAGACTAAATAAGTACATGACACTCAAATAAAAAGAAGGTAGCTATTAATTGCTGGATAAAAGGAAAAAATTTGAAGTGGATAACCGTTTTGCGCGACAATTGCAACAAAAAAATTGGTTGTGAATAAATCTGGAAAAAAATGAAAAAGAAAAAAGAAAAGTTAGTGGGTAGTTATTTTTTCTTGAAAGTTAGTGGGTGGTTGTTCTTTTTTGAAAGTTAGTGGATGATTATGGTGGTAAAAAAAATACACACACACGACAATAGGGATTTTAGAATCTTGTAACGGCGAGAAAATAATTTCGGAATAACACTTGCTTTTATCTATTATCTCTTATTATTATTATCTATATATATATATATATATATGTATATATATCCTTAAAATAAAGACAGTTGTACCTATAGGCACGGCTACTTTCTCACCTTTATGCGGTGCCTATAGCCACTTCAAATTCTACAATATATCATCTTATGAACTATTGGGTTTCCTTAATTTATTCATAATATTTTCTATGATTTTTCCCTATTTGGGAAGATTTTGATAAGATATCCTCAATTCATTCAAATCAGAGCAGATTCTTATTTATGGGCGATATTTTAGAATTGGATGTAATTTTCCAAGTTAGTTTCCAAAACACATCATAAATTGGGGCATTTTTTTTGGATGTATCATAAACTGGATGAGTGATATGAATTAACAATTTGTCCAAATAAATAAATTAAGAAAAAATAGAGTGGTTGATATTTAGTTTGTTCAATGTGGTGTTATTATGACATTATTTCTGCATCTATTAATTCCATGTTAATCGCTTCACAATTTGCTGGGAAGAGTTAGACTGCTAATTATTACACAATTATTACTAATTACTTTAATTATTTTTTTATAGAAGGGGAAATAAGGAAAAGGAGGGGACGATAGAATCAATTCGAACTCAATACCTCTTATTTCAAACTTGAGCATCCAACCACAAGACATAAATGGACCCCACATGCTCTTAATTAATTATTTTAAGAATTAATGTTATTTTTTTAAATAGCTAAATTATTTTTTAGTAATTTTTTTCTTTATAAATTTATGAATGTCGATAAAATTATATCATATTAGGCATATTGAAGTTGTAGTTTTTGGTTATTTCAAAAAAATAAGGAAAAAATTAATAATCGATGAACATTGAAGAGGAATTGCAATCTCAACGAAATCTTCTAATATATATTTTCCATTATTATTATCTATAGTTTTTTTTGAAATAATTATCTATAGTTTTTTTTAAAAAAAAATTACAGATAATTACTTAAAAAAAACTATAGATAATTACTTCAAAAAAAAAAAAAAACTATAGAATAACGACAAAATTAGAGAAAAGTCATAATCCAACGGGGGAGGATATTTACAACTACAGTAACACTCGCAATTTTTGTTCATTGTAATTCACAATTTTTTAGACAATAGAGGGAAACAATTTGTGATTGTTAATTTAATACTTCATGCATTATCACTACCTTTTCATTAAATTTTGCAATTTTTGTATCTTATTTAAAAAATTCTATTATTTGTGTTGTTATATCATTTATTAGTAGCTTTTCTGTGCGTTACACGGGTACTATGTTAGTTATTATCTAAATCAAGGGTAGTCTTTTACTTATTTTCCCGCCTAAACACGGACCAATTAAACAAAGTGGTTAAAGCTTTGTGGTTAGTTGGATTATTGGCCACAACTTTGTGATAATTCAAGATGTTTCTTTTTTAATTAGTAGAATGTAATGTCATGTTGTTAGTAATAAGGTTATTATCTTCTACTTTAGTAATTAATTTAAGAAATCTAACTTTTTTTTAATTGATTGATTTACTATATTCTTTATATCAATGAGTATTAAGAGATGTGTGTGGCTTAGAATACCCAGTTGCACACAGTCTAATGCACTTAATTGCATAGGTTCTAAAGTATATGCACTTAGTTTTTAATTGTTGTATTCTAGATGAAATCATCATATTTTTTGTTCAGTGAATGCAAATTGATGTCATTGCAATTTTCTTTCTCAGTTGTTCTGCATGGAAAATTTGTTTTTGATTTCTAGAATGTGTCTTATAGATATTCCTCGAAAATTTTCCCAAGCATTAGGTTCTCTAGATGAACCGTTTTCAGTTCCTTATTACTTTATTCCACTTCTCAGTGGTCTTGCCAAAGGTAAGACTGCAACATTTATATTATAATTTGTCAATTATAAATGACCCAACATTTATAATTTGTCAATTAAAAATTAAAATTAGTATTTTTCTAATTATAATGATCCATGGGTGTGTATTGACTAATTTTCACAAAATATAATATCCGGCTTATTATATTGGACTAGGTCAAATAAAACTTGAACTACATGTGAGTTGTCCAATCCACAACAATTTCAACTTAAAACACTTATTTGTTTTGGTGGGCCTGTGAACAGGACCCACTACTGGTAAGTTTTTTGTATCTCGGTTCCCTTCTGAAATTGGGCTGACAACAGTAAGACTATGCTCAGCCCATAACACCTCCTCTTCAACTCTACACCTTTTTTGACCATTAGTCACCACTGCTTTATTACCGCTGTCGTCATTTAGATCAATCGGGAGCTCGGAATCGTCCATAAAGATAGGATTCCCATATTTAGCCATATTCGTAATAGCTCCATAATTAGGAGAATCATTGTTTTTAACTGGATCAATTTCAACTTCCTTGCCTTTCCTGGATGACTGATTAGAAGGAATGTCTCTATGATTCTTGCTATTAGAGCCCATATTCTCGCTCTTTCCAGAATTAAATCCGGCAAAGTTTCCCGATGAGTCCTGCTTGAGCCACTGGTCACCAACTAAGTTCTGAGCACGACGAGTTTGTTCTCGAAGCTTGGGGCCATATGGTTTTTCAATTGGACCTTCTAGGATATCAAAGAGTTTCTCACATAATCGGTCCGAATGTCCTAATAATCTGCAGAATAAGTAGAACGTTGGGAACTTTTCATAAGTGAATGAAATCCAGACCCAATCGCCTCCACTCTTTTTTATTTTCATTTTTCTTTTGATAGGATGAAGAACATCAAAAAGAACTCTGATACGCAAAAAAGATCTCCAACCGCCAGTAAAATTTTTCGGGTTAGAAGCTACAAATTTTCCAATATAGTCACCAATATGCTTGACAATATTCTCTGACCTGAAGTTAATGGGTAAATCGTGAACCTGCACCAAGATGCTTGCATGAAATAGTGCCACTTGAGAAGGATTTTCATTCTCTTCCAATATCTTAAGAAGTAATAAATGTTGATCTAACGTCCATGGACCCTCTTTCAAGAATCCAATTCATATCCCGTACACGAAAGAATTGGAAAATCACTATAGTCTAGAGAGTTGCCAATTTCTTTAATGCATACACCCTTAAACGGCCTCCTAATGGCAGAGAGTATTCTTCATTGCAGCAGTGTTAATCGGGTTCTTTGTCAAGAAACGACCAATAAAGCAGAAACGGAGATCGTCATTAACATTGTCAGCATCTGCACCTTCAAGAACCAGGCCTCTGTCTTCTTCTTTAAGCGCTAACTTTGCATAGGTTTCCTCGAACAACATACTTAGATATCAAAAGAATGCAAACGAATTCAATAAGAAACTTGTCAAAATACGAGAGAGCGTACTCACCATTATGGGAGATAAAGTATTATTTCCCTTAAAATTTATAATTTTTAAAAAAAAAGATATTCTAGCAATTTAGAATGCCATATATTTCATACGTGACTTAAAGTTGATTGTAAAGGTAAATTTTTTAATTAAAAAGTCATATTTTGTCAAAAGTCACGTACTGAAAAAGCCACATTTAAATAAAAAGTCACATATGAAAAGTCTAATCAATAAAAAAAATCTTAAAATTTTGGGAAGTTTTCATCCGTTACTGTGCACAGCAATAAATTTCTATATTTACTGTGTTGTTTTTTTCTAAATATATTGTGTTGTTATCTGGAATCAATGACGACGCTACTGCTGACAGATCAAGAATCTAATTGGAGGAGGTGATGCGCCCCTTCTCCCTGGTTGCCGCAAACAACAACAGCCGGTTACTGCTGGATGCTACCGGAACAGTTTTCGACGGCACCCATAACCCTGCCTTCTTTTTTTTTTAAATGTTTTTGAAACATTTTTCTCTCATTTTATTTTCTTGATGATATTTCATTTTAGATTTTTTTAATAAATTTCCTATAATATAATACCATATTTTCGGGTTTTTTTTTTTTTTTTGGGGGGGGGGTGGTTTGATACTTGATAACAATCTCGTGTTAACAAGAATTGTTACCATTGTGTTTTTTTTTTTTTTTTGTGTCGTTTCTTTTGTATTACTATGTTTTTAAATGCATATATTTTTATCACCATATTTTGTTTCTGGTTACCATGTTCTTTACTGAATTGTTTGCCATAGTTTTTTTTGGTTACCATATTTTTGCAATTGTTACCATTAACATTTATTGTGTTTTTAATATATATATATATATTGTGGCAATTACTATTTTTTTTCTTTTTAGTTTCACATGAATTTTTGTGTTTTTGGTGATTGCTACCATTCTTTTTTCTCTTAAATTTCACATCAATTTTCTTTGTTTTTTTTTTAAATTATTGTGTTGTTGTTACTGTCCATTTTTTTTCCTTTGTTGTTTTTTTGCGGGACCTTTTTGTTACAATTCCCGAGTTGTATTTGTTACTATTTTCCGGCAACATTTTGTTTTTTCAATGGTATCATTTGTTACGCTGCTTGTGGCAATGGTGATTGTTGGTGGTCCGAGTTGAAAGCAGTGGCAACAGGTGTCGTGGCTGGTACAGTGAATATGACTATTTTTTTAGTGGAAAAATTGCTACTTTTAATTATTATTATAATTATAATTATAAAAAATAATAATTAATACTAATAAAATTAATAAAGAATTGAATTTTAATAAAAATTGGTTTAGGGTAGTTTTACATTACAAAAGGGCATTTTTACAATTACTTTCCAATTAAGGGGGTTTTTTTTTTCTCAAAGCTCTATTATGAAAAGTGGGTTTTATGTAAATAACCTACCAGATGTCTGGTGTTCTTAGGGCATTAAACATATGATCCAATATAATACTAACTACTGATGTTATGTACATAGAGTCGTGAGGTGTTCACATCAGTGGTCAATATTTTGTTGTATCACTGCTTGATACCATTACGATATTAGCACTTCGTGCCTAAAATCTACTGTTCATAATCGCCGTTTTTTTAAAGAGTAGGATCAAGCTCTTATATGGAGCTAGAAAACCAATAAAGGTCAGCCGCATAATAGGCCCATAGTAGATTGAAACGCAAGACTCCAATAAGATCTATACCGGCCCGTTGGTAATGCTAAGCCCACAGAAAAGAGATGTTAAATGAACTTTGTACTTTAATCGAACCCCAAACTCTGTTTGTAGATACCATGGTACACATTGACTTAATTACACAAGTGGCCGCTAATGTTTAAGGCTACTGCGGAAATGGCCCATATTCTTTAATATAGGTGCTAGACACCCAGAACATTTATTTAATTGCAAGGATGGCTCTCTCCGTCTAATTTTGACCAATTCCGTTAGTTGGCTACTGATTACTTTATTTACGCTTAAATCCAATAAAATAAAAATTTATTTGCACAAATGACCATTAACGTTAAGTTGTTAAGGAAATGACTCGTGATATTTTATTTAGAAAAAAGTTATATGTATTTTTTATTTAAATTTATCGAGATACTATGACTATGGTAGCTCCGTTCTCCTACCACCATATGTCTAATGGGACTATCCCGCAAGACGCATATGTGACAAGAAATTATTGGACAACCCACACAGATAGGAACTATTTTTCCTCGCCTAGCTAGAAAAACTTATACACTGGTTGTTTCATAATAACTGTTTTATCCGTTTCTAAACCATTTACGTATAGGAGAAATTCCATTGGCTTTTTGTCCGAGTAGTTTAATGAAAACTGTTGCCTGTGTTCTACCGCCCTACCGGCGTTATGTCATCATCCACTTATGTGGCGTGCGAGATGTGTGCTAAATGATAGGCATTTGACATGCATAGACATCTGATGGCATAATGTTGCCAGGCGTTTGGCTGTGCACATATAATCCGATTGCTTAGGTGTTATAATCGTGGCTCTATCATGAGTGAATGTACCTTTTTCATTTATTGTAACTGATTGATGATTATGTTGGAAACAACATTCAAGTCCTCCCTCATAGTTACGATCGATTGTGAAAGTGTCTGTGAAAGATGTTACCTCTCTGGTAAAAGTTTTGAATAAGGTTATGGATCTTACAAACAAATATTTTGTTACTTTTTGTTTTTGTCGAGGTCGATTGTTTTTTATTTTTTCGAGTAGTAAATCTCTTGGTTTTTCCATCTGATACTCACGTACAAACTAAATCCAAATCTTTAAAATAAGAAGTAATTTTTGTTTAAAAGAAAAATACTGCTTCTTCTTCCCTTTATTTTTTATTTTTTTATTTTTTATTTTTTTATTTTTTTTTGGTGTTAAAGCCCCACCAATAGAGCCTAGGTGGAGGAGTGAACTCCACATTGAAATTCTTCCCCACTCCTTCTCCCAAAATAATAATAATAATAATAATAATAATAATAATAAGAAAAGAAAAAAAAATAATTTTTGTTAAAAATAAGTGTTGATTTTATACAAATTCTACTATAAAACAAGTGGATCCAAGGGCTTTTGTCTACGATTTCTGTTAAGACTAAGAGGCACATTTGTGTTTAAAGTATATATATTATTAGTTCAATTTTAGCATGACTGATTGAATTAAAGTATCAAATAAAATCATTCTGGTTTGAATAAGTTCTTGCTCGAATTTTGCAATATATATATATATATATATCAACTAAGGCGGC